>BPLR01005912.1:0-76118 GCA_021605095.1 Caerostris extrusa
GCTGTGTCTACATATGAAAATCTCCCTTCTGTTCTGGGGTGTGTCTGTGGTTTGAACATTAACAGTGAAACCCGCTATCTCGCCTTATGAGAGAATGTGTGAGCATTTAGTCATCTTTCTTCGGAAGATAGTAAATAATGTGATGCGGGACAAAACACCAGAGCGTCTTGAATTACCTTGGAAGCAAGCATACCGGGCGCAAACGTGTCTGTGTATGTTTTCGCTTTCATTCAAACTGAAACAAACTTGAATTGGAAATGTTCGTATGTGTTTCTAAGCCATTAAAGTACACACATGGATTAAGCATTATATTCGACTCCAGGAAATGTCTTCTTTAAAGTAGTTGTATGCTGAATATCAAGTTGCTGATTGCTACTGAATTTAATTTGTGATATGGCACTTATTTGTTGATTAGTATAAGTAGTAACAACATTATTTTTTAATAAAATGTACTTAGAACCATAATCTGCTTTATTATTAAGTGGAGTTTAAGGACATCAAAATATTACCTAGTTAATGTCAAAGTCAAACACATATTCCGAATCGGTTGTTCCAGCATCATTTCGTGCAGTCATTAATAGGTTGTACCAAGATCCAGGGCTGAGATCTGTGATGGTGATATTCTGCTGCTCAGAATAATATTATTGCTGACCAAAGTCCACTCCTGTGTTCCGCTCAATCTGTACTGAATCACGAAGAATGTAATTGGACATCCTCCATTATGCCAGCTGTTCAGGTTCACGCATACACTGTGGAATTCACAGTAAGAAGTCGATCCTTGTCTGGTGTGATTGAGCTGAAAACAATTTCAATATTGCTTTAATTCGACAAAAATGTTTTTAGATTTTACTATATAGTTAACATTTATCAATTGATAACAATATGTCAAAATGTAGAGTTTCCTTACTGTAACTAGAACCCAGACATATATTAGATTTTAAGACAGAAAAATTTCAAAGTCATCCAAAAATTTGGTTCCTGGCCATGCTCAATACTAAATTTAATCGAGTACAAAAATTTCAATAATTGACTTATATAATTTTAAATAATTAAATTTATTCCTAATCATTTTAGTTAAATTTATCAATTGATTCTAATAATATTATCTATTCTTGAAAATTTCTGAATAAAGAACATTATCTTAATAGCATAATTTCTTGAAAAGTTTCATTTACGGAGTGGTAATAAATTACAGAAATATTTATTGCATTTATTTAATTCGAAGTTCCACGAATTCCATTTCGTTTTGAAAATTTAAATTATTTCTGTCTCTGAAGACTTTTATAAAACAAGAAAACAGGATTAAACAATAATCAAAAACACACATTATAGAATGATGCCTTAACAATATTTTATTGCCTTTCAGTTAAAGTATGAAAATTTTCTTAATAAGTTGATATTATATTTAGATTTTTTTATTCAATAATCTATTAGTCTATTCGAAAAATCTTTTTGAATTTAGAAACAATAATTTAATGCTGCACTTTATAGTCAATTAAAATATTTGGTAATAAAAATACCTTATCAATTTTTAATCTTCAATTATTTTTCTTACTATTCTGAATTTTTAACGCATATAGAAATAAACTTTCATTTTTTGAATATATAAAAACAAAAGATTCTGACTAAAAATAAAGTATTAATTTCTGAGAAATTGCAGACAGTTGATATGCAGTAATGTTACAAAGTAGAAGAAAGAAAGTAACCTAAAAATACGGGGAAGCATCAAGCTAATTGGATGCTAATGTGCATGTTGATTACGCTATGCACACAAATGATAACGCTTCATCTTTTCCATATAATGATGGACTTGTTGCTTAATTGGCGACATTATCGGTAGTGATAAACAGACCCTATGGCAAACGAGGCAAAAATTTAAAAGGTAAGGAGATAAAGAAAAAAGAAGGCAAACTAAAAAGAGAAAGTTGGAATTAGATAGTCCTTCGAGACGTGCTGATGCACTGATGTGATTATGATTCCTTTTTTTTCTTGGAAAGGATCTTGCTTTGAAGACTGCCAAAGTATGATTCCTCTGGGAAAAGTGCAAAAGGCTTTGACGAGAGACAAAAGTGGGTATATACGTGGAAAAAAGAATCTCAAACTTTGTCCAAAGAGATGATCCAACTAGTTTTGATACAGCTATTGATCAGGCCACTGAGTTGCTCATTTATTTACAGTAGAATATTTAATGGAGCTTGAGTAGACACCGACGTTGTTTGATTTTTTTTTTTCTTGCTTTTGTAGTTATTTATTCTTGATAAAATTACATATTTATGTGCTTCATATGAACATAATATGTCCCTTCAAAAGATAAATCTAGAAAATGATAGAAAATGATATTACTATGTCAGTTAACAAAATATTACATAAATGTTTTAATTACAAATAATAGTTGTATCATTAAAAATAACTTTAACATAATAGCAACTCACGCATGTAAATGGTATAAAGTAATTTTTCAAATTTAATTAGATTTTTTAGAAGTTATTGCCGTTCCATTATCTGGTTGCTTTATAAATAAAATCATCAGTAAATTATATTTGATCCTTTAAAAGGATAATTAAATAAATATATTTTAAGGATAATCAAAACCAATATTAGGTTTCATAATTTTGAAATTTACAGTGGAACAGACAAGAGACTCAGACAAGTTGCGATAGAAATGATGAGCTTATAATTGTTTTTGAGAATTCCTTTGGCAATTATTATATTTTTACAAAGCAAAAATTTTGCTTAATATTCCAGCGGTTGCACGTATATGGAAGATACACATTTGCCTTTATTTGTATATTTTTAGACCAGATGGTACTATGAATACTTACTTTTTGCTATTCCTCCCACTCACTTGCAATTACTTTCAATCGTAATTTGAATTTTTGGTGTTAATAAATCTCAGCAGATCCTTCATTTATATTTAACATATACTTGCTACTGATAAGATAAATTTCAATATATCTGTTTTTTAGTTACAAGAATTATATATTAATTTCAAAAAATCTGTTTTGATGTTATTTTGCATTTTAATTGCTTCTATGAAGAAATACGACAGATGTTAAAGTTCCTAATGAGTTCAAGCGTGAACCCAATACTAGACTATTCTGCTTTTGAAAAACATGACTAGTATTTGATAAGAGAAATGTCAACAATTTAAAATATCATATTCATTTCAATTTTCATGACCACACAGCTATCGACGAAGATACAAGGGACTTCAAAAACCCTAAATTATCACGCATTACAACATTACTAAAGTAGGTATAGACAAAGTGGACAAACTTTGAGTTAGTTATGGAGTTTCTATAAATACAAGAAGTTGTCCGTTTGTGATTTTTCTCTTTGTTGAATGTAGCTATAATCAATAAATACACAATTCATTCAACCAACAACAGTAAAAAATTACTTGGCAGAATCTATCGGACACAGCTTGCAAATATCCTTGTAAAAACAACATATAGAGCGAAGAGTATTACTTATATTCAAAGATATCTGAAAATGGAAGTGTTGAGAAAAAAAGCAGAACTATGTGGCATCAGAGGGAAGAAGATGCAGGCTTTGCCAAACTGACAATCACACAGAATCGTAAGATTCAGCTGTAAAATGTCGCCAGAAATTTCTATGTCTGGAGCACTCTAAGCACATTTGTTGCTGAGAATGCAGCTCTGAAATTCAATGACTATGTAGGCAGGTCTATTCTATTCTATATCTAAAGTTCAATTCAATGTTTATTTCTTTATTTTATTTTATTTAAATGTAAATAATTCATTAACTGTATCAATTGTCTCCTTGCTATTATTTTCATCACATTTATACAAATCTTAGGATATTTTAAATTGTTTTAAAGCTTTATATTTATATTATTTATGTTTTTATATTAAATATATAATATAGAAATTTGAATAGCATTACTTTAAATAAACTGTATTGATTATTTGAAACATAATATCACTGAATTAACTTTTTTTTGCATTTTTAATTTTAACATTTTTTACATTTGAAAATAGTGTATCTACGAAATATACACGATCTTTTACGTTAGTATGAAGGGCGCGGTCGCTGGAAGATCAAATAATGAATCTTTGAATGAGTGTAGCATGAGTAAATATTTTTGAAAGCATAGTTTCGTAATAATCATGATATTCATTAAAGCTTACGTGTTTAAATATTAAAGCTAATGATTTTAAATTGCCAATAATTTTTTCTGGCATTTTTAAGTATTGTTTGATAGAAAATAATTTGTATTATAAAAGTAAATTTTATATTACGTTAATTTTTTAGCATTTGCATTTAAAATTTCACGATAATTTAAAAATATTATTTTAAATATTATAAAAAATATTATAATAGTAAATATTTTCTGAAACATTGTTCTTCAATAATCTTGATATTCAATAAATCTTATGTTTATCAATAAATCTTAAGTTATATTAAAGCCACCGATTTTAAATTACCAATATTTCTTTTTGGTATTATTAAATATTTTTAATAGAAAAAAATTGTACTATAAAAGTAATTTTTATATCTATATTAAATTGTTATACCACTTCACTTAAAATGTCATGATATTTTTAAAAAATATTGTTTTAAATAAAAATATTAGTATGGAAATTAAAGAAATATTAATGTGTGTATAAGCAAATATTAATGAAAAGAAGGTATAATCAATGGAACTCGATATAAAGTTCAAAATATCTCTCAATTCTAATCATCTTCAGAAGCAAAGAAAATCTGTATTATCAATAAGCTTCTCTTAGCATTGCAGATTTTAACAATTGTTCCCAAAATAAAAGTTTTAGGAGCGATTTCAAATTAATACAATTGGAATTCTGTAGGAAATAATGAACGACATAAATGAGTTACTTATTAAGAATGATGACAAAAATAATTAGCGATAAAACAATTGGAAATTCGACATATTCTCCAGAACACAATAACTGAGTTGAGTCATGAGATCTGAACAAAGCAACGGTTTTCGATAACACTTCCTAACTCATCCTATTTCCTTTTTTTTGAAGATCAACAATAACCATTGTCTAACTTGTTCAATAAACATTATTTCGGCGCATAAAGGGGCCCCAACGAGAATTGTAATAAGGTAAGGAGCTTATATATTTATGCAAAAGTCCGAGTTACACGTCTATTTCATCCCTCATTCTAATCTCTTTCTAAACATTTATGCTTCTCCATTTCGATAAATCGATGGAATATATTTTCCAAAATCGATATTGCCTTCTTTTGAGTTATATCTGTGGTGAGCAAAGTGTTTCTCTATATACTTTTGACGGGGTTCTTCTAAAATTACAATTTCTTATCCCTGAGAGATGGAATTGAAATAGGCCTTTTCAAAAGGGAGACATTTTCTAAAATACAAATAGGTTTTTTGTTAATAACAGTAAATAAATGTTGTTATAAAAAACATTTCAATTTTAATTAATTTCATCTCAAACATTAAAAACAGTAAACAATTTTGTAATTTTAAAAATAATTTTTTTGTATAACTTTAAATTAAATAAATGGAAAAATAATATACTTTTTCTGATCATTTTAATGAATTTCTGATATATGACGGTTAAAGTTATAAGCAAAGGCAGATTTCTTTGAAACTCAGCAAAATAAAAGTCTAAAAGAAAGCTGCATCTACGCTAGAGATGGGTACAATGAATCAATGAGCTGAGAAGTAATTTCGTTGAGCTTAATGAAGAGGGGCTGAAAGTGTGTATCCTCTTGCTGATAGGTTCGAACTTGCCTTTTCTTTTTCAAATTAGTGGCGGCATGTTCTTGGTACTGTGGAGCCGATTCTCCGTTGTGCAACCTAAATATTTCTTTTTATCATGTATAGTTTAAATTTTACTTAATGTAACATATATGTATAGTTTAAATTTTTATACTAAGTCTGATGTAACGATTTGAAAACTAATTTCATTTATTAATAAAGATAATGAATTAAAAGTTATTTTTAGTCAACCAACAAACTATAGAAATAACAATTTAGACCCTTACCACATTTTTGCAATACCAATTCATCAGGGTCTAAGCATTGGATACCTAGATGTAAACAATCCAACTATAAACCTTTTCGGACGATAGCCTACTTCGGTAAGGGGAGCAGTCTGTTCAGGCCAGTACTAAGACTGAAAATTCTAAAGACAAGGAAGTTTTGCCGTTCTTCGTAAAGAAATCAATTTAGCAAAGCGCAAGAGTTTTAATAATTTTATAAATAATGTTGACTACCGTATAGACGGAGGTTGAGGCTTTTAAATCTGTAAAACAAATTGAAATGTGAAGACCCCAAGGGTACCAATTATTTTCAAAGTCAAATCTTTTTAAAATTTGTTAACGATACCTCTAATGATTTTATAAAATTTATGCTTCTAATCAGGTCGTGAGTGGTGAATGTAAGAGAGATCAAAGGCTAGTGAAGAAATTGATCAGAAAACCCCGGAGGATTATGGGAACTGGACAATGTATTTTTAATAGAGATTTTGCCTCTTTGGAACTAAACGAATTAGTTTCCTAAAGATGGCAAAAAAATTCTATACCCAGATAAAAGCCGTGAAAAATTCTATGCCCATATAATATTAATACAGAGTTTATTAGACACCTAAGATTTAATGCTAAAATGACCTTATTAACTGTTTTTTAACCATAGTTGGAAATCTTATGTACCCACCTATTTTCAAAAATGATAAACCTGCAGAGGATATTAAAAGCTGTCGTCCTATTGCATTGACTAGCGTTCTGTCGAAGATTATCAAAAGAGTGGCAGTGTCTAGACTAACTTGGGATTTGGAGAGTAACAGTTTTTTTTTTTTTTGTCTATTAAAAAAGTTGGATTCAAACAATAACATTCTACAGCCCAACAGTTCCCTTATGTTAGCCAAACCATTAAGTATTCTTTAGAAAGATGTTTGTCTATTTTGCCAACATTTATATACTTCAAATCAGCTTATTATTAAATATGAAGACTTCATGCTATTCAGAACTATTATTATTATGGAACTTGCGAATTAATGGCAGGATGTTTTTATGGATTAAGAATTTCTTATTGCAATGTTTTTCTGTTGTTAGATATGGCTGTGACACTAGATTTAAGTAGACTGAAAATTGTCTCCCTCAGAGAAAAGCAGTCCAATTGTTCTAAATGTTTTTATTAATGATTTACCTAACATTTTGGTGACTTGGGTGGATTCTACCCTTTTTGCTGAGGTTTTAGTTATTTGGAAAAATGCTCCTAAAAAAGAAACAAGATGGGTTAAACGAGACCCTAAATTGTCTCTGAAAGACCTGAAATGTTGGTGCCTAAATTGGTATGAGAGTAAATCTGGATAAGAGTACTTGTCTGTCCTTTATTTTGAACAGACAACCATTTACCATGAATTTCACATATGAGTATGTGAAGTCTCAACATAATGATTTTATATATATGTGGGTTGCATTCTCACTTCGCGTTTAAAAATGGAGGATACGTGCGGACATTTCAAAAATAAAGCCGTGAGAATACATTCTGTCTTAAAAGGTCTAACTGACCAAAGAGGCAGCTGTGATAGAGAGACACTGAAGACTTCTAATAAATTATATATTCAACCAATTAATATTTATTGCAGTGATATCCTCATCAACACTCATTACTCATCATTACATTATTGTTACTCTCCTCATCATCCTCATCCGGAAAATGTGATCCAGATCCTTGAGGTCATCCAGAACCAAGCGCTATGCATAATTACGAGGGCTGTGAGATCTACTTCTGTTCTTGCAATGCAGCTCTTGGCCTGATTGGAAACTGTTTATGATTTTATTACAAGAAAAGCGATTCCATTTTAACAGAAGCTTGTGCGTTTACAATACTTTTTGGATAAGATAAAAGATGGAAATGCCTAGAAATCTTAAATCGAATTTTTCCAGCCAGCTCAGAGAGAATCCGATGTTTTGGAATTGAGTTGGGACTTTACCTCCTCACTCCTGTCCTTGGAATTTTTGAATTTAAATATAAATATTAATCTTGCAAGTAGTTGTCAAAAACGAAATAAGCGATTCACAATTAATATATATTGCAATGGAAGATATTGAGATTCGTTATCCACAGAGGGAATGGAGGCGCGTAGTGACAAAAGTCATGGGATAGCAATATGCAAATTTTCAGATAGCAGTAGCATCGCGTAGAACAGGTATAAATGCGCAGTGCTTTCGCAGAGCTTTCATTTCTGTTCAAGTTATTCATGTGAAGAGGTTTTGACGTGATGATGACCGCACGACTAACAGACTTTGAACGCGGAATGTTAGTTGGAGCTAGACGCATGGGTCAGACAAGCAACACTGCGTCAAATAACCGCAGAAATCAATGTGGGACGTACAAGGGACTTGTTTGTTAGAACTGTGCTGAGAAATTTGGCTTTCTTGGGCTATTCCAGCAGAAGACCGATTCGAGTGCCTTTACTGACAGAACGACATCGCTTGCAGCGACTCTCGTGGGCACGTGAGCATAAGATGAATGGAAAACCGTGGCCTGGTCCGATGAGTCACGATTTCAGTTGGTAAGAGCTGATGGTAGGGTTCGAGTGCGGCGCAGACCCCACGAAGCCATGGACCCAAACTGTTAGCAAGGCACTGTTCAAGCTGGTGGTGGCTCAGCAATGGTGTGGGCTGTTTTTTCATGGCATGGACTTGGTCCTCTGGTGCGACTGGACCGAACATTGATTGGAAATGCTTATGTTCAGCTACTTGGAGATCACTTGCAGCCATTCGTGGACTTCATGTACCCAAACAATGATGGAATTTTTATGGATGACAAAGCGCCATGTCACCGTGCCACAACTGTTCGCAATTGGTTTGAAGAACATTCTGGACAATTCCAACGAATGATCTGCCACCTAGATCGCCCGACAGGAATCCCATCGAGCATTTATGGGACATCATCGAGAGGTCTGTTCGTGCCCAAAATCCTGCACCATTAACGCTTTCACAATTATGGACGTCTATCGAGACAGCATGGCTCAATATTCCTGCAGAAGACTTCCAACGACTTGTTGAGTCCATGCCACGGCGAGTTGCTGCACTTCGCTGGGCGAAAGGAGGGCCGACACGATATTAAGAGGTATCCCATGACTTTTGTCACTTCAGTGTATATTAACGACTGTATGTTTGAGAGAGCGTGAGGTACAGGAGCGGGTTTCCATAGTCAGCATTTTAGTTTCAATTTACCTGTTGGTCCACTTACTACTGCATTTGCTGGAGAAATCGAATCTATCTGTTGCTATTCAATAACTGTTGATTAGTAGTCACTCTTTTATAAAAGCAGACATATTGTTTGACCAAGAGTGCAATTCAAAACCCTTTTAAATAATCGAAATAGTTCCCGAAAAATCTTGACTGCAGGCTTTTGCTTAAAACACCGTCACGCAGAATTTCAATCAAATGGATTCCAGCCCACTGTGGAATTATGGGCAGCGAAAAAGCTGATATACTGGCTAAGAAAGGAACTTTGATAGGGCAACGAGGCAATCGACCACTTTCATATCTAAATAGTTTGTTAACGTGACTCTTAAAAAATTCTTAAACATATGATTCAACGCGCTATAGACAAAGAGATGGAGAATTCTAGGGGGAAGAAAGGACTACCTAGTTTTCCAAGAAAGATAGCGGTAGCTATATGTAGGCATTTGACTGGTCAAGACTGCTTACTTCAATTGGAGTAGTGGATTTCCAAAACTGTGTTTCGTGTGACTCCAGTTTGCCTATGACTTTTGAATATTTAAATAATTATAAGGCACTTTCTGGGTAAGAGGACATGGTAAAAGTACTGGAGAGCCTGTGAACTAATGGTTTCGGCGCAAATGTTCGCCATTTATAAAGTCAACATTTATTAATAAATAAACAATTCTCTATAATAAAAAAAAAGTGATTTTTCTATCTAAATGTTTTTTTCCATAATAAATAATAAATTAAAGATGCAAGAATATAGAAATTAAATATAGCTAAATATTAAGATAAAAGTCTTTTCTAATATAAAAAATGTAAATTTAATGCCAGAAAAATATTACACTAACCAGTAAAAAAAAATAAATAAATAAAATAGTTAATTATATAAATAAATATCTTCTTAATGTAAGAATCTTACATTTTTAATGTAAGAACTAAGGTAGTGGAAATAATTAGGTAATTTATAAAACGGAGTAGGTAATTTAAAACTGCATTAAAGCGTACTCAATTCTTGTCAAATTTAAAAATGAATTTTTTTTTCTTAATTTTATTTGGTCTTATACACATATATCCTTTTTTCATTGCTTACTTTCAGGTATTATTTTGCTATAATATATGATTAATTTTTTTTTTATATAAAACTAAAGGAATGTAAAATCATAAATATTTATTCTCTTGAGTACACCACTAGTTTTTATTTATGCTTTATTATCTAGATATTTTTGTAAATATAATTGATATTAATAAGTAAGAGAAGAAGTTTTCTTGCTATTGAAATGTATATCCACAATATTTGCTAATTTTTATAAAATTTTTTTTATTTTAAATACAAATATTCAGTTGGGGAAATATCTTACTTAAAAAATTAAAATTTTTAATTTATTGAGACATAAATTATAAATTACATTGGATCTATATTATAAAATATTATTTAATTATTTAATTTCTGTATAATTTTTTATAAAAGTTAAGAAAAAAAACTGTTATTAAATTTGAAAAAGCAATAATAAACAGAAGGCATCCATAACTGGTTTCCAAATATTAAAAAAAAAAAAAAAATGCGATCGCACTGTCTAATTATCATGTACCATGGTACAAAAAAATGATAATGATGATAGTAGGGAAAATAAACTGTTTATCACGTTAAATAAATTTAATAAGAAATGCTCAGTGCACATTAAAATAACACACTGCATCACAATATGGCATGAAGATTAGTGGAATTTCTATTGTTTCATGTTATTCAACATGTGGTTTAAAACACTCTTTAAAAGTATTTTTAGTTTCTTTACTTAGGAACTGAGATTATATCGAGATAACCATGCTTCAGATATGGATACTCATCTTAATACTTACATCAGAGGCCTGACGATGTGAGATATTGCTCAAAGAGAAGCAGGCTAAAGTCAATTTTATATCGCAAGATGATTGAATATGCTATCTTCAGGAAATTTATACATTGTGGAATGCAATTGAAAGAAAAGTATTAACCTTCAGATGATACAATGTAAATCTATAATTATAAGCGTCACAGATGACATAGTTTTGAGGAATAAAAAAAAAAAAAAAAAAACACACAGAATTTCTTCTCCAACCTATCTTAGATCTCCTCTTAGTCAATAACTTAATGATTGGTAACCAGATTAACTGTTCTCAGAGAGACGCATGCGTGAAGTTTGTTTGCATGATATCCAACATTTTATATTGCACAAACATTACGCCTTGGAACACAAATCATTCGACAAGTGGTTAAAAAATATGTTTTAAAACTGTTTGTAGTTACTATAAATACAAATCACACAATTGATTGTTATGATTTAAATATGAACACTCGCCCCCTAATAAATTATTGTGACGAACTTATAGGTGAATAAAATCACGCCAGAGTCAATTATATACATCACGATGGTTCAATGCGATTTATGGTGTATGTGATACAATTTGAGAAATAATCAATTTCAAGAAAGTTTAATAAAGTAAGACTTATGGGGCAGATGACCAACTCTTCTCGCTAACTGCAAGGATTTATTAATGTAACAAATTGATTTGTCAAAAAAATTAAAGTTAATGAGTAATTCAAACATTTTTAACACAAAGAGTTTCGATTCTGTGTAAAGCTATTAAAAGATTCATTATGATGAATAATTTATTATATAAATAATCTCTATTAACATATTCATAATAAATTTAAATATTAGTGTGGTGATAATAATTATGTTAATAAGACTAGTACAGTTAAAAAGATTCATCATCACATGTTGTCCCATTACAATAACTATTTATAATAAAAGCAATACATTTAAAGTAAACTTTTAAGCACCTTTTATCAGAATAAAAAACTATTTACTTTACAATAATGACAAAAAAAAATATTTTATTACTTTAATAATGGGTCAAATTAACCTGTCAAAAAGCAAATCGCAAAGTACTGAATCAATCGATTTTTTATTTTATATCAACTCATAATATCCAGAAATAATAAATTATTCAGCAAGCGAGTCTAAAATTTTACGACCATAATGGAAAAAACATATTCCCTCCTTAACGTCCATATCGTTTCTAGTACTATTTTTACGCCTAGAGGTTACTTTTATGGTTATTTCCCTTCTTTTCCCATACATATATAGTCAAAGCAGCGGAACCGACGTGTACCAGAAAGCTCTGTAAAAGAGAGCAGTTTAAAAAGCGAGAAGAAACAACATACGGAATGATACATTAAGGAGAAGATGAAAATATGATTCTTACGACCGTATTACTTTTTCACACGAAACAGCCTGCCGTGGTTATCCCACAGCGGATCATGGGGATAAAATACACGTCTTCTATAGGTGGTAGGAAATAGCAACATTCAAGACGTTAAATTTGCATTTTGCGGTTTTCAGATGCCGCCTCGCCATAAAAGTGTTACGAGCTGCTATGCAATGGATAGAGTCGTATTTTATTTTATTCATTTACAACCCTTTGCATTTCAGAATTTATATTTTTAGAAGCCATGGGGGAAAATATACATGTATGCGTCCGGATGCTGAGTTTCACACATAAATATCTTGTGGAGTTTTTCGACACCCTACTACAAAGCAACTCTGTAAAAGGAAGAGATGACCATTTTGCCAGTTTGCAACTTCATTTTCTGTATGGCTTTATAAGATTTTTTTTTCAAAGACATACTTTCAATTTTGTTATTTATTTTCGCAACAGTTTTAATAAGCGAGAAGAAACTATATAAGAATCTTTACTTTAAAGGTTAATTACCAAAAATTATCTTTACACGAAAATATGAGTTTTTACTACAGCATTAATTTATCTCTTTCAGTCATGGTTATTCCAAATTGATGAAACAGATTTCCTAATTCGATTTTAACAAGGACCTTTACTTACCCTACTACAAAACAACTCTGTAAAAGGAAGAGGTGATTATTTTGCCTGTTCACAACTTCCTTGTCTTTATGGTTTTCTAAGTTTTTTTCAAAGATATATTTGCAATTTTGCAGTCAGATGTTATTTATTTTAGCAAGAGTTTTAATAAGTGAGAATAAATTATATTATAACCGTTATTTTAAAACGAAGATAAAAAATATGATTTTTACACACACATTTTTCTCAATATGACATGGTAATCCCAAATTGATGGAACATATTACTAAATTTTCTAATTTACTTTAACATAAACCTCTGCTTATTAAACGGACTCTATTGTTATTTATAATACACCATAAGCAACAGGCGAAGTTTTTTGTTTTCTCGCTCTATGGTCATTTTGATCAGACATTAGGCTAGTTAGACTGGGACTAAATACAAAATTATACAGATGTTTAGACTCTCAAAAAATTATGTTAGTCAGTGTAAAAGTTAAAATAAAGAGCGTAGAGAATATAAGTTTCATTGCCTATGAGAAAATTATAGCTTGAAGTAACATTATATCCAACTATTTAGTTTTGACATAAAAATAATCATTAGAATAAAAAGAGACACCTCGCAACTTCATATGTTGGGAGAGACATTGAATTCATCATTTTTAGCCCAATTCGTTTCTAACTTTAACTAGAAAAAAACTACAAATAATTCATAACAAGTGATCTGATGTCCAATACTTATAACAGGATAGAAACTGGGCTCTTGTTTTCTTCAGTATTTTCAATGACTATTGTTATTCATAACACTAGAACAACAACAGGGCATGGTAATATAGTACATATAAAATTGTGTTGTCCCTTATAAAAGGTTTTTTTTTTGTTTCTCACTCTATGGTCATTTTGTGCACACGTTAGGCTATTTAGATCTACAGTTTAACGTTGATTCCGCAACGCTAACAAACATTTATGCCATAACCAAGATTCAAATCTGAAGCCGGTATTATCAAAGGCCAAGAAGCTAGCTAATTGGTCCTTAGGCGGTATATAGTTGCAATACAAATAGATTTTAAGATAAAATTAACCCTTAATTGGTCGAAAGTTCTTTGCTAACTCCTTTGGAGAAATTACAAAAAAAAACTCTATTTTGTGTTGCATTGGATATACAAACCGTTTAACATACGGTAAGGACTAGATAGGTAATAATTTAATCAATAAGATCATACAGTTTTGTAAGCGTCATCGGGTTGCCCTATTTATAAAACCATTTAAGAAAGTTTGCTCCAACTTAAATTCTTTGTACACGTCTGAATTAAATAAATTCTTTGTCTACTTCTATTACACGTCTGTTTTGCTGCTTTGACTGTATATAAATATGCAGGGAAAAAAGGGAAATAACCATAAAATTACCTTCTAGGTTTAAAAATAGTACTAAAATGATATGGAAATAAAGAAGGGGATACGTGTGCGATGCGTCTATAGTTAGTATGTATATTAAATCTGAGAAATTCGTTAAATTAATTCATGATTAAAACAGTTTTTTAAGAATATATATTTTTTATGAATTTTAAATTTGATATAAAATATAATTTTAATTAAAAGTTTTCAATCGGATTTTATTATACAGTGGTAAGGAAGAATAATTGCAAGATAATGTTATAAATATCCTAAATACAATTGGATTTATCATTATATTTATTATCATTTCTTTTATTGAAACTTGCACATTACGCATTGCACATGTTATATTATATTGTAAGACATGATGATGAAGTTTTTTTGTACAATATCGATGTCAATGCAAAAAAAAAAAAAAAAAAAAAAAAAAAAAAAAAAAATTTAAACTAATGTTACAATCCATGCTCAAGATTTCATTACTGTTATGATGTAATTTCAACACACTATTGTGCTATAAGAAATCGTATTTATTAAAAAAATAATGTTCTTCATTAAGAATAGCTTTAAGTAAAAATTTTTAAACCAACAAATAAAATTATCTAAACTAAGATTAGTTATTTAATTATACATACTTATTAAATAATTGGCAAGTATTCTCTGCAAAATACACATTGAAAAATATTAATTAGGATCTTAATTTTTTTTCATTTTTTTTAACATTTTTTTCTAAAACAAAATAATTAATTTAATGTTTTTTTTCGAATTAATATGATAAATATTTTCGTACCTTATTATAAAAAAAGTCATTCTTCTCAATATATTCAAAACAGGTTGCAGAATAAAGTATACGATGTTTAGAAAGTCAATTAGTAAAACTTTTAATTAATTACGATAGAAACGTTTTAATTAATGTGATATTTGAATCGGCTTTCTCCGAAAATCAAAGCAAGATTAAAAAAAAAAAAAACAGCCAATTGTTTATTCGTTAAACATATCCATCCTAATTATATTACCATAACAACTTCCCCTCTTCCTTAATGTAACATCGAAGATATTGAAACTTACAAACCGTGAACTTAATTAGTTAATGATATGCACAAACTTGATTCTCATCGCTTTCGCTTCTATTTTCATACAGTAAAAATAAATCCATCGTTTAAAGCAGAAAATTTATTAAAATGTCATTAGGAAAAAGAGTTTTGCCCTATCCTTCAAAGATAATTAAATTTTTTTCTGCATGTTTGAAGGCAAGAAAAATTCTGTTTGGTGTGTCGAAGACAGGAAATCTGTCAAATAATGCATTGTAAGGTAAACTCTTGCACCAAATTTGATAACTTTGTTACACAACCTTCTGTAATTTGATTAAATTTTTACATTGCAGAATAAAAATAAAAAAAAAATAATAATAATTCAATCAGTTAGTTAATTTAATGAAATTTATGTCATGATTTGATCAGAAAAAATTTCCATGTTTCAAAGCTGTTTCAATTATTTTTGAAACTACGAATATTTGCCACATGATGACTCATTGTAGCATCAATAAGAAAAGTAGGCAAATTATAATAATTATAATAATCATCATTATAATTTTTAATTTTTTAAATATTATCATTTTTGATTTTCTAATTAAAACTGAAACTATATATTAAAATTTTACTTTTAAATTTTAATTTCAATCCATCGTTCTCTTCATGAAGTATACAATTATACACAATTTATTTAATAATAATGTAAATTTGAATATTTTTTTATTCAAAATTTTTATTTACAAACTTATAATATTATTACCTAATTATAAATAAAACGCAAGTAATGAATCAATTTTCATTGTCATTTTCATTATTATAATGTTTATTTTTTTTTAAATATTATCATTTTTATTTTTATTACCAAGACTGAGAATATATAATAAAATTTACTTTTAATCCATCGTTCTCTTCGTAAAATTTTAATTATATAAAAATTATTTAATAATAACTTTAAATAATTTTTATTTATTATTATTACTTACTCAAACAATTAATTGTCAACTACGCACTAAATTGCAGTTTAATTTTCCTTTAATCTAGCTCTTATTCATAAAATTGCTAGTGCCGAGTTTGAGAAATGATTTTGGTAGTTCTTTATCAAGACATTATTTTTGTTATTTACTCATTTTTGTATTTTTCTAAATTTAACCTCGTCGTAATTAATTAATTTAATCTAGAAAAATATATTTAGGTTTCCTTTTTATTTATTGTATATTATATATAGATAGTGATTAAACAATTTAGAAATATTTCAGAAAACCAAAATGAAGACTATTATACTTGGAAATTGAATGTCAATTTTAATAACACATTTTAAATTCTGAGATCTTTCGAAATTTTTTATAAATATAACTAGTTAAATTTAAACAATTTCATATTTTTGTCTTTAAAAATGTCTAAGCTCTATTATTAAAGATGACACATTTAGTATTAAGTTATTATAAAAATGATTTTGCGTAGAATTCAATATTAACAATACTGACAAGTTCTTTGCCTTCCTATTTGAGAGTTGTCATAAGAAATTATTTATCCGATTTAAACTTCTTTATTTAAAGTAGTTTTTATGAACAAACCAGAATTTAAATTGTTTATGTCTTGAAACAGTTAATGATATATTTTGAAAATTTCAATTTAATTTTGAAGTATTCAATTATACAAAGAATTGATATGAACATCACATTTTTAAAAAATTTTATTTCTGAAAGTCGTACTTTTTGACAACTTTCAAATATTCGAAATAATCGTAGTTAAATCTAATTCAGAAATAATTTTTACTACATAAATGTTTCTCACTCTGCCTTTATATATATATATATATATATATTTGATACAAAAGTGATTTAAAATTATGCGATGTTACAAAATTATTTAATTTAGATTACCTTCTCACTTCAACAAAATAACCTTCAAGTATAAAAATCATTTTTCTTAATGAAATAGTTAATATAATAGTTCAAATGACGGATTTTTGAAATTTTTAAATGTATGATAGTTTCTGTTAGTTTTCAGTTATGGTGCAGTTTTTTTCCCAGAATGTTGTCTACTGATTATTGCAATGTAAAGGCTTTCATATAAGTGTTAAAGTAATGCCTGAAATTTTCAGGAAAGTAAAATTAAAATATTTGATTGCAGATTTATTTATTCAGTACTTTTATTTGATTGAAAGGATAGCTGTTAGTAATTAGCTCTGGAATTTCTTTAAATTCATGTCTTTATGTGTACAAAATTTAATTACATTAATTCCCACACCATGAAAAAGATATTCAGACCTTTTATTTGAATAGACGCAGATCGTTTCCAATTCTGTAAATATGAATTTGATCATAAGAAAATCAATAATTTATATCAATTAATAAATATCGTAATATATCTATATGGTTCAAACATAAAGTAATATTTTATTTACGATGAGACAAAATTACGCTAATAAAAAATTAATACTTGACATAAAAAATGCTTGCGTTGCAAAAAAATTACACTTTCTGTTCTATAGATGATAAAATAATAAAAAAAATAATCTTTCAGTCTTTAATAATTAATTTTATGGAGGTAATACATTTTTTTTACTTTTCGCAACCTTTCAAAAGATGTATAAATTTTTAATAAAACGTGTTCTTACCTGTTCCTTCAGTTTTAGCAGAAATTATTTCGCTACTGTTTCCGTGCCCAGCGCTGTTAAAGGCAACTAAGTAAAAAAGAATACGAGGTGCCACATTGAAGTTCATGAAGAGTGTAAGAACTACGGTCTCCCGTGAGGTGGACTTCATGCCAATCTCTCTCTTCCATTCTGTGATGCAAGATGTATCCTTAAAAAAAAAAGAAATATTTTTTTATAAAAGTTTATCTAATATAACAAACCAAGAAATATTTTTAAATATATTTTTATAACACATCTTGACAAGCGCTATTTTATAACATTTAAAATCATTTTTTTAAGATTAGAAATGGAAATAATCAATTCACAATAATATCATTAATTATAATTGATGTGTACTGCAGGAATTTGTTATTTATTGTATTTCCTAATATTTATTTGCTTCATAATATTTAAATAGTTTTTTTGTAAATTAATCTGGATCAGATTTCCTGTTTTAATAATTTCGTAAAAACTTTAAATCTTTAAAAAATATCAACAATAGATTTTTTTTATTAAAAAAAAAAGAACTGGATACAGCGTAAAGAATCTGGATACTTATATTTAATAATACATACAATAATAGTATAAAAATATTATCGTATAAATAATAATATTAATTAAACATAATATTTTTGCGCATGGAGTTATCTAAGCAGTATTTTATGTAAATAATAGTTCAAATATTTATATCGCAATATCGTTAAACGTAATCATTCATTCATTATTGATTAACGTTATAAATTGAGAAATAAATAACACCATCATATATCAAAAACATTTACTTTGCCATTGCAATAGATATGGGAAGAAAAAAAAAGTTGCAAACTCATGAATACGATGGTTAATTTTTAAGAATCTCTCTGTGGCTTAAGATCTATGTGGATTTTTCAACGGTTGCATCGTCATATGATAATATTTAAAAAAATCATATGATAGGTAAAATTTTTAAAGATCTAGACCAGGGGTCTCCAAACTACGCCCCGCGGGCCAAATCCGGCCCGCCAGTTTCATCAATCTGGCCAGCGACAGCAAATAGCTTATTGTTGCTGTAATAAATCGCATAAAAACTCAGAATGATAATAACTCGGTTTTATTTACTTACTAAGTAAAGCTTAATGACAAGCATAATAAGCAGAAAATTTAACTTAAGCATAACAACTAACAAGTAATTGAAATGAGCCCCACTAACATTATAAACTAGTGAACATACCGCGGTTACCCTCGGTAGTTATACCTACCTATTTCCGCTTTTAACCACTAGATATCATCAAGTGTCACGGTCGTATCGATACAAACAATAAATTGTAGTAATTGGACCAGCAAATTTTGCGTATGCTCGCTCAGAGCGCGTACTTGACTAGTCTAGAAATTATAGATAATGGCAGAAAAATTAAAACGGTTTTGGGCTTTGGTACTTACTGGAGTAAACAGTATGGCCCTAAGGCTGGAAAGTTTGGAGACCCCTGATCTAAACCAATGATTCTCAAGCTATATAAAGTCGGGGAGTACAAAAAAAATTTACTAATAATTTTTTGGGGCTTATATACAAATTCCTGATAAATAAATATCCACTATTAACGCCTCATAATTTAATAGCCAGATGATCAACTCAATAGGCTACTACTTAAAGACGGCGGAGTAACAGTGGTTGCAATGGACTTCTTTTAACGTTGAAAATCACATAAACGCTAGCACTCCTAGTATTCAATCATCCAGCTAAGTTTCTCAGAAGCATTATTTGGCGCATTATTGCTGATTGGCTGCTTAATGTCTTGGTATAAATGCGCTTAAATACATGATATATTATAAAAAGTTAGAAGTTACTTAAATCCATTAGATATGTTTATATAAATTCAAATTCTTAAAACTTAAGTTAATATGTAGCATAAATAAATTTTTTTAATTATGTTACATAGATAAACAAGCAATATAACAAAATATATTTTGACATCAGTACTGCATCGAATTTAAAATTCGATGCTAGTTGTTGTTCCAATAACATCATTGATTCCCACAGTATCATGAAACACAAATGAATATATTGTAACACAAATGAATATATATTGTATGAGTATATCAAATTAATAATTGTTTAATATTTTATTACAAGCAATTACATATAAAATTAATTGCTTTAATTAAAATTCGTAAATATTTAAGAATTTCCACAATCTTTATCATAGATAGATACATCTAGAAATAAATTGAAGAATATTTAGTTTTCAGAGTGGAAATTATTTCCATATTAACAATCCTAAGCAGATTTAGAAGTTCATAAATACTGTTTAGCCTTAAAAAATAAAATATATGATACTCATTAATGCTACTTAGAACTTTTTAAGCTCTCCTTACCTGAAACCGGAGAATTAGGTGCACTCGGAGGTTCCCATGACAGTTTTATGGTTTTGGACGTCGCATAATATGTTTTTATTGCAGGTGGTGGAGGTCGATCTGGAAGGACATAAAATTAGTTTTTCAACGAATCCAATTTAAAAATGTGGAGATTTAACCAATAATAAAAACTCTCATTCCCACCTCTAGAAACTTTTTATGCCATAAAAGGATACATAATTAGAATAACATTAAAATAACGATTAAAGTTAGTGCAAATTTAATTCTTAAATAATGAACAGTTAAATAATAGTTAGTTCAGTATGATAATTGAAAAAAAAAGTTTCTAAAAATTATTAATATGTTATTTTGAAAATTTTAGACAGAGAATTATTGATTTTTATTATTATTTTTTGTTTGTTTTTGACATAAACCTTAGTTCTTGTTGAAATGAAATACTAAATTAATTTATATAAACTGCATGTAGTTGCATTTCTAGCGAGAAATATAAGTTATGATGAAATAAAAGTGGTTCGTCTAAAATGTATAACAAAACATACCGCATTAACATTAAAATATATTGAAAGTATTGTAATTTCCTTAAATATATAATATAATGCTTTATACAAGCTGTAAAGTAACTTGAAAAATTAATTATCCTTTAAAAATAGGCAATTACCTACTGTACTCTATCTAACAGCTAAATCGGCCCAATGAATTTGGTCGTATATATATTTTTAAAAATCACATATAAATTATACTTAAAGTTCTAATTTTTAAATAAAAATACAAAATAAAACTCAAATAGCAGATCAATTTCATTTAATCTTAAAGGTCAGATCTAATGTATCTTATTCTTCAGATCTAATTTATCCTAAGAGGCAAAAAAAAAAAACTTTTCATTTCAAATGCATATTCTACACTACACCTTCTACACCTGTAGAAATTTTGTAAAAGTGGCAATGAATGGAGAAAGATACAGTCAACTAACTACCTTTCCATCCAGGAGTGTTTAGACGTAGCAGTGAGATATTTTGAAAGAAGAACCTAGGTTTCTTCAGAGACTGATATTAAAAAAAGGTACTTATGTATTAACGCTACTTTGGCTACAGATTTGGCAGTTTTTAAGTGGCTCCAATCTAACAGCTACATATTTGCTGATTTTTGAAGCCATTTCTTAGTGATACGAAAATGCGTATTTGGGATTTGCCAGAAACAGAACAAGATGAAATTTTATTTTTTTCAGGAGCGAAATATTTTAACAAAAAAACGAAAATGTCCCAATTCCCATGACATGAAACTTTATTTTGGTAAACGTAAGTTTTGGAAATGCAATTTCAGTCAGTGCGCTTATCATGTGGGACTTAGAAAAGACAACTGGTTTGAGGGAAGCAGAATTTTAAAAACCGCCAAATCTGTAGCTGCGGTTGGCGTTCAAAAGATAACTGCGTGCGTGTGCGAACAACAAGATTGCTCTTTATTGGCGCAACTGTAGCCAAGGTAGCGTTAATACGTAAGTACCTGAAAAATTGATAATTTTAAAATCAGAATTCCTTAAATTTCCCAGGAAACAATATAATTTTATTTTCCAAAATAAGAGTTTTTTTAATGGTACCACTTTTTTTATTATAAAATTATTTATGGGATAAGGTAAGAAACACTAAAAATATTTTAAAAAGTAAAATAATAATATATAATAATATAAAAGTTATTTATAATAAATATATAATACATTTTATTTATTTTTATTTATTTATTGTATATAAATAATAACATAATAATAAATATATAATACTATATAAAGTAATATAACATAATAAAATATAATATATATAACAAAAAATTAAATATCAGATCGCATGCTCCCGTTTTGAATTTAAATGATAAATCACAGTCAACAGTAAAATATGTGTAACCTATTCGTGTTAGACTTATATTGTTCGACGCAAATGTAAAGTACTAAATCAGTAGACGAATTAAAAGTCACTACATGATGATAAATTTTCTTTCAATGGTTGCATCAAAAATTAATTCAAACAAATATAAAATATGTAAATAATTTATTAAATTGTAATTCATCAAATTCTCCCAAAGTATTAAACTCAGTTGTCGGGTAGCTTCAATTCAATCCTACAAATCATGTGCTGAAATAAATTTTAGATAGATTTCCCCAAATCATTTATTGTTGTAACTTATAAACATTATAATGATGCGTTATTAGATATATATACATGATACGTTATTAGATATATATACATGATACGTTATATATTAGATATATATACATGATATATACATGATACGTTATTAGAAACTATTTGTTAAATTTGGTGCATGATTTTCGCAGGTTGACCCTTTTTATTAATAGTGGCCACTTTACCATTGCGTTACTTAAATAAGACTGTGCATTTTTCATCTGTATTGAATACCAATGTATCACCAATAATCGCTTCTAAACTCCAGAATAATTTGTTGATTAAAATTCTGATAAATGGTGAAGTCATCTTCCTATTCTAATAAATGCTCTGAAATTAATACATTTTTTTATCTGAAATGAATGTATAAATAGCATTTTAATTGTGAGTAGATGTTTGTACTTTCCTTTCGAAGTTATTCTCGTTAATTTTACTAAGAATAAAGTGTAAATTTAACATTACATCATTAAATTTTTGTTAAAATTTTTTTTTCATAAATATATATCTCTTGCGTTATTTAAATCTTTTCGTTTCATTTATATTTATTTACATATTGTAACATCAAAACATAATAGATGTCTTTAAATTGAATAGAATAAACTTACTTTTAATATGTAAAATATACAATTAAAACCATACTATGCACAAAATCCAAACTACGCCGGTTCCCAAAATTAAATGTTGTTTTCTACAGTTGTTAAAATATGTGTACAGTTTAATATTTAAACATAAGTAATGGGTGAATAGTCATCAAGTATAATACATTTATTATTCTCTGGCAGTCTAAAACTAAAAATTATTCACGGAAATTAATTACTTTACTAATTTTCGTGATTACTTTAATTATTAATAGTGGTAACCTAAAGTGCAATTATCCCTTTAATAATTCATCAGGCTCTCAAATTGTATTGTTACGTTTTTACGTGAGCAATAGCTTTCCCAAATGACGGTGTCTTATTTTTAATTTTCCATATTTTTTTTTTTTATTTGGCTTTGTATTTCTGTAAGTTTAGTCTGCTAGACCTTTCATTCGGACCGCCTTGATTTGCTCATGTTTGAAGAAGAGGGTGTGTTTGACCATGTCCACCCAAGACTGCCTTTCTTTGTTACCTATTCAGTGCATGTCATATTAGACAGCCCTGTTTCCAGTTTCTTCAAACATGTCCTTCAAGCAGATAGGTCAAGCTCGTTCTACTTCTTGGATGGTTGACTTTGAACAGGAAATTTTTTATTGTGCTAAGGTATATTTTTTTAGGCATAATTCAATGAAAAAGTGAGCAGCAAAGCATTTTGCTTTCAAGATTCTTTGATTCATTTTGCTTTCTTTTTCAAGATTCACGATTTCAATTCAAAATTTATGATTTTCAAGAATATCCTTTTTTTCTTGTTTTTACGAATATGTTTTGTATTGATTATGATTTTATTTATTATTTTTCTGTTAACTTGATATATAAATAACTTGATAATATATAGTTAACTTGATTTGATATATACAAGTAAATCTATGTATATAGATAGATAGATATGTTAAATTAAGTGCTAGTTCACAACTTTTTGAATTTGTGAACCAGTTAAATTAAGTTTTATCTATATTTTGGGTGAGAAATGTATATTAAGAAACTAATGAATTTAAAATAAATTTTGAAGGTCTTTACTCTTTAATAGAGTTTATATTTTTTATTACAAACTAATAACCAATATAAAGGAAAAGTTTGCGAAAAATGTATTTTCAAACTTGTATATCAATATACATTCTCCTATAAAGTTAAAAAAATTTTAGAAAATCTACAGAATAATTACTACTAGGCAAAGCTTGAAATATTTATGATATTTTATTACTTCTTTTCTTATCTGAATTTATTATGACTAATTATAGAATACAATTTATTAAAAGTATTGTATATTGCATTATTTTATTTCTTAAAGTAAATTAATGTCGCAACAGAAAATAACAAAAATTATTAATAACCCTCTGTTAAAATATAACATACATAATAGAATTGGAAAAAATCTTTTCCATTCCATGTTCGGTAGTTTTGGAGACAAAAATGAAAAGTTTCTTGAAATGATTAAACAAGAAAACTTCAAATATAATTTAGAAACTATTTAATCAAATCAATACTGCTAGTTAAAGAAAAACAAAACATGTATAAACATAAATACGGCCAAGCGAAACAAAAACATTTATAAAAAAACGAAACAAATATTTATAAAACATACGATACATTTATCAATTTATATTTCATTACACAATTTTTTAATATGTTTTTTTTACTAATAAGTATTTTTACTAAACGTACATTTAGTTGGATTAGATAAATACAGTATTTGCAGCATTATTTAAAATCAGTGACATAATATTTTTAAATGAAATTTCACGTAAAGAAATAAAAAATAAAAATATTGATTTTCAATTATTCTGTTTGTTGAAAAATGAATATATTATTTAAATAATAAATTTAGAAATGCAATATTTACTTTATTAAAAAGGGAGCATTCATCATTATATTTTTATACGTTTTAGAATAAAACATCAAGCAAAAATTCATAATGAATAAGCTCATGTGAATCCCAGCAGAATTGCTCCGCATTTTATTTATTAATTACTTGAGCCTTCGTGTTTCTCGTTAAAGGCTAATTAGAGTTTTGGTATTCGCAGTTATGCAATTAGATGATACACCTGAAAAAAATTTTTCCGACCGAACCAATTAGTGAACTAAGTTTTTTTTTTTTCTCTCTTTAAACCAGCGATAACCTGTTAGAGAAATATTTGTTTTGCATTTGGTAGTTTGGAGCACCTGTAACGAGAGAAAATTGGTAAAAGTTCATTGCTGTTAATTTTGGAATAATAAAATTAATGCTATCCCCAATGGGCTCTTAGAGGTTTCTGCGGAATACATTTTCAACTAACGGAAATTTGAAAAATTGGAAAGGATTAGAGATTGGTTTTTATATTTAACAATGGATAAATAGATATAAAATATTTCTACTTATCAAGTTAATTTAATGCTGAATAGCTTTATTTACATAGAAAAAAATAGCAATTGGTACTTTGTCCACTACAAATAATATTTAATTTATCCAAATAATTGAAAACAATAATTATTTTTTTTTAAATTAATATGAAAAATTGAAAAATATGTTTGTATAAGACTTCACTATTCACAAACAATAAAAAGTCATCACTGAAGCATCCTGCTTAGAACGGTGTAGAAATTAAAAGAAAACTATTCAAATTATTATCTAAAAAAATGTCAATTCCATGGGAATATTTTTACAAATATGAAAACAAAAGATTATAAAATCTTTTTTTTTTATAAAACAAATGACAACAAAACAACAAATCAAATGACAACAAAACAACAAATCAAATGACAACAAAACAACAAATCAAATGACTAACAAAACATTTATAAAACAAACGGTATATTCAATCATTTCAATAAAATTTTTTTTTTAATAATTTATTTTTGAAGATATATATCTTTTAAATATACATATTAGATGGACTATATAAATTCAACATTTGCAACATTTTTTAAAATTAGTGACACCCTTTATTTAAAATGTCTTTCAAATAACGAAAAATAATAATAATCTTATTGATTTTCAATTATTCTGTATGTTGAAAAATGAATGGATTAATTAAATAATAAATTTAGAAATGCAATATTTACTTCACCAAAAAGGGAGCATTCATCATTATATTTTTATACGTTTTAGAATAAAACATCAAGCAAAAATTCATAATGAATATGCTCATGTGAATCCCACCAGAACTGCTCCGCATTTTATTTATTAATTACTTGAGCCTTCGTGTTTCTCGTTAAAGGCTAATTAGAGTTTTGGTATTCGCAGTTATGCAATTAGATGATACACCTGAGAAAAAAAATATTTTTCCGACCGAACCAATTAGTGAACTAAGATTTTTTTCTCTCTTTCCACCAGCGATAACCTGTTAGAGAAATATTTGTTTTGCAGTTTGGAGCACCTGTAACGAGAGAAAATTGGTAAAAGTTCATTGCTGTTAATTTTGGATTTATAATAAGATTAATGCTATCCCCAATGGGCTCTTAGAGGTTTCTGCGGAATACATTTTCAACTAACGGAAATTTGAAAAAATGGATAAGATTAGAAATTGTTTTTTTTTTATGTTTTAAAATGGAATAATAAATAGATATAAAACATTTAGTTAATTGAATACTGAGCTCCTTTGTTTAAATACGTAAAAATAGAAATTGTTACTATGTCAACCATATTTAATGTTTTATTTCTAAAATAACTATATATATATATAAGTTGTTTTAGAAATAAAATGTAATATATATAATTTAATTTTACACATTGCGACTTTAAATGCAAGATTTTTTTGTGTGCTTCATGTTATCGAAAATAAGAAATCTGTTAATAAATTAATACAAATAACTAATAAATAAATATGACTTCCCAATTATCGAATGAGAACAAAAAACATGTTACAAGATTCTGTATATACACATTGGTTGATAAAATAGATTCCGGATGTTATAAATATTTTATTTTGGATTTTATGAATATTTTTTTTTATTTTAATAGTTTTTTTTTTCAGCTTTTTTGGATTTTATAGTTTCAAGTTAATCATTTTGTGGCTTTACGTTAGCATGTTCCATATCCTTTTCTTATGTTTATTTTATATAAATGTTTGTGGGTTTTTTTTTTTTTTCATTCAATTCTTGCTGTTCTTTGTTTTGATATTTGCATTTGTCTAATTATTTTCAGTTGAATTAATGTATGATTAGTAGTTTCAGTTCCATTAATGGATAGATAGTAGATGTGTAGAATGTCCGTTCATTTTCATACCTTAAAAATGTGTGGCATATTAAAATAATATATATATTTACAATATAATGTATTTTATTAAAATGTAAAGGTTATTATATGTGTTTCCCATGTAAACTCAAAAAACTTCTAAACCGATTTTGCTGAAAATTTCGCAGTTCGCTCTTGTTAGTGTCTTGATCGTGTAAAGAGTGGTTGGAAGGAAATTTGATTAGTTGGCTCTAATGCTGCGCTAATCTATATGAATAAAAAACCAATGTCCCTATGTGTGCCATCTATAGATTCAAACACTACTTGATCGATTTCGCTGAAACTTTTAGGGATTGTTCTTATTTGGGCCAGAAGTGGTTTGAAGAGATTAAATAGTTAGCTGTTTGTAGTGTCAAATAAAGATTGGATTATTTTCACATTTCGTCTATTAAAGAATTTTTTTTTCCTGAGACATTGGATATAAAAAGTTAAGAAACAAAGTTTTCCAAAAATTGCATTAACAAGTACGGCATATCCAAAATATTTCATGAATGTTTGTTTAAAGATGTAAACTTAAATTAATAAAACTTCGATTATTAAAGTGAGGTATTTTTGTTTCTGTTTTTAATATATTCTGAATTATGATTGTTTTTTATAATAAGTGAAAAAAAGTGTATAAATTTTGAAATATTTTATAGTTTTTTTTTTTAATCTTAAGATTTTTAGCATAGATATATTAAATGTGCTGATATGCTTTGCATATTCTTATTTGAATATTTCTATACATACAGTTAAGTTGAAGTAATACTACCCATTGAGATGAAGATAGACCTTTTCTCCAAATCATATCTTTTATTTTACAGGGCCGATGCAGTTTGGTAAATAGCGCATAAATTTTACAAATGAAAGTTCTTGGGAAGAAACTCAACAAAGGAAGTCGACCTAAAGCCCACTTTATATGCGGAGATTGCCACGTTAAATTTGTAGGACATAAATTTCCTCTGTGGGGCTTCAGAAAAAAAAAAAGGAATTTTCGAAAGACCTTCCCAGATGTCACATTCAACATTGGAATAGTTAAATGTACTGTAGCACTAAGAAACGACAAATCACCATTCTTGTGGATATTGCCAAAATTTTTGATATTAAAGAAAAATAAAAAATTTCTATAGTTTTATTTTTAATTAAGGGATTTTTCATAAATCTTTGAAATGCTTACAAACATATATTTAAAAGAATACAGTATCTTTAATTAAAAACAGTATCTAAATGTATATAACAGTATCTAAATATATATAATATCAAAAACAGTATCTTTAATTTTATTTCTACTTAAGGGATTTTTTCATAAATCTTTGAAATGTTTACATATATTTAAAAGAATTAATTTATTGAAAATATATATGGAACTATTGACGTATCAGATTATTGTCTACATCTTTTCATGAATTAGGGTATAAATTCAACCGTTTTTTGTTTGTAAAGAATCCCTCGAATTATTTATAAAAATGAATAAATTGAGTACGTAATGTACATGCTATTACGCAGCTCAATATGTATGTGATTTTTCCATCTATCAAAAGAGTTAGCAAATGAGGCTGGCAAAGTAATGCCTTGATGCTTTATTAAGTTAATCATACCATTTATATTCTTGAATAGTCACGAACTCTATCTTAGCATTAAAAATGGCCAACATGATCCACATAATTAGACGTAATATAATGAAATCGCTCTCACTTCACGCTTTGTACCTAATGTTTCCGAACGGAAGACATTAATTTACAAAATAGATTCCCGTAATGCCGATTAAATCAGCAATTTACGCATCTGGAAACAAACAATCAGTATCCGATTCAATGGCTTTGATATTTTTCGCCTCTCTATTCAGACTATCTCGCATTCTAATTACAGTCCATTGCTATTTTAACAACAGAGTAGGCAGAAGGCAAATGATTCCATGCTTTTAATTTTAACTTAAAGTGCAAATCAGATCGAATAAAAGTTTCCGTTAAAGGCATTGAATTTTCTAGAATTGCACCAAGGGCTTAGTGAAATGTTCCATTATGCTTGAATTTCAGGAAATAAGAAGCGATTATGTCAACAGTGAGTTCAAATTATCATTCGTTGTTTTATTTGTTACAGGAATTCTATTTCTGATGGTTATTCTCAGAATATGAATGGGGAAAACTTTTCAAGATTAAAGATTGCGTTGCTGTTAATTCATTTTTTTTAGAATTAACTTAAATCTGGAATTTTGAGTTAATCCAGTTATTTAATGATTATTGAGGCAATTCATTTATTTAATTGAAATTAATTTGGTTTTAAAGTGCTGTATTTTATTTTTGCATGTTTTTTTTAATTGCTGGACCATCAATGCATTAATTTATGTAAGTCATTTAATAATATTTATTACACGTTAAAATAAACATAATAAATATAAAAATTTGCTGACTGTTTGATTTCTATTTCAGTAATTATTCTAAAAAGTAAAATTTTGTATAAATTGAATTATTCAAAGTGGATATTCATAGTAATAAAATGCTTTCTAAGGCATGAAATGGTTATTTATAGAAAAATTTATTATATTTAAAAAAATTATAGATATATTATTTTCACTATTATGTTTTAATGATTTTCTTATAAAAATTATAATTCTGGTAGTTTCTAACTATTCTATTCTCCATTCTAAGTCAAAATAGGACGACTTAATAATTTAATGATATATACTTAAATAAAATAATTTAAAGTTTCCAAATTATATCACTGAAGATAAATTAACAATGTTCAATTAGCTTGCTAATTTTTTTTTTTCTATTATAAATCATTTTTCACTTTTAATATTTCCAAATTGTTTTAAATTGATAATTTGGTTTATTGTTTTACATATTTTAAATGGGTTTGCCTTTTAAATAATTTATTATTATTTCACAGTAAGGCATATTTTATGTATTTCAAGACAAAAAGTTTAACAAATTTTCAAAATCTCAGTTAAGAAACTTACCAACAATATTTTAAATAATTAGGAGCAATAAATTCCCTATTAAGAGCAATAAGTAATGAGGAATGTAAATTTTTCAAGTGCACAAATTAAATAATAAAAAAAGTTCGGAAAATATTATCTATGTTTACAATGCATTACTCAAACTTATTATACGCTATTGAGGTTTTGCTGAGTCATTGTGAATTAGGCAGTGTTTTGATGATAGTGAATGGTTGATTTTCAGGAATCATAGTAAACTATGAAGAAAATAATCATACGTGTATAAAATAAAATAAAAATTACTTTACTAAATATTTTGACATGAAACAAAAAAAAAAAAAATTATGCAGCTCAGCAAATAAAAAAAATAATATATGCATTCAATTTTCTAGAATATTAATGATCGACTAGTCATTATGGATATTGCTTTATATCAGGAGAGTTTTTATGGCTCTTAGAGAAATTTGTAAGGATTACAGGTGGTCAGCAGAATAGCCTTTTGTATAGAATGTCCGGAAAAAAGGCACACAAAAATGTTTTATTCAGTTCATATTTAGTGAACATGGTTGATAAATTATTCATTTGATTCATTGGACATTAGAAAATTGTCCACTATCCAAACACAAATGAACGTGTAATGATGTGCTAAAATGAATTTACCTCCAACTTCTCCAGCATAAGGTTTTATATAAATTTTAAGAATATCTTCATCTTTATATCGTATTATCCATTGAGCTGTCAAAAATCCATTTTTCAAAATTCTAATGATGTGAAGATTTAATTATTCACGAAACTGGAAATGATGTGATTATTCATTCAGATCATTAACTAACATCCTTCAAAAACATGTCATTAAATACAAAGTTTCAAATAACACGTTTCCTACAGATTAAAATGTGGCTGTTATCAGAATATATTTTTAAGACTCGTTTAAGAACAACAATAAATTATTCTTTTATCACTTTAATTGATATTCTGTTCCGCACAATCTTTAAAGGAAACATGGTGACTTGTTGTAAATGGAGCACATGTGATATGTGTTATGATGTGAGCATGGGTATGTCTAACATTTTCAGTATTATGGTACATTTAACAAAATAAAAATGGGGATACAGTAGAGAAATATTCATATTTTTGTTTTACTCTCACATCCACCGTTAAATATCGATTTTCCTTTGGCAATGTTATTCTTCTATAACTGGTCTGGTTTTAGGCTAGCATTTCGAATCTTCAAAAAATATATTAGATCCTGGCTATCCCAGTCGCTTCTACTACTATAAGTTTTATATGAAGCCTTTCTAAACGACCAATAGCTCTTCAGGCTATAAGTTCAGTTAAATGAATTCTCTCTGATATTACACTAAGTTAACAAATGTCAATTAACACATAAGTTAGTCAACACATGTCAGTCTTTATTTTCATGTCTTCATTAAATAAGTTCAAGTCTAATTTTAGTCGCATTTCAAAAATGGAAGTTTAAATGTCACAAAACTGGCATACTATTCAGAATTTTAAAACAATGTTAGAATATGTAGATATCTATTTTTATGCCAAGAAAAAGTCGATTATACCATTATTTTATAGAAAACTTAAATAAACTTTTGTTCTTAAAAGCAATACATGCTTCTTAGTATGAACAGTACTTTTTTAATCATTACAATCTGTTTTTCCCTCAAACAGTGGCAATCCTGTATTAAGCAAGCTTGTGCTTATACAAATATAATATGTTTATAAGTATACCATTTGAAAAACGAAATTAAATTATTTAATCCTTTGTTCATTAATAAACTTGTTTAAATTTACCATACATGATAGGATCAATACATATTTTTAATATATCTTCAGACAATGTCTAGCATTAAATGCTCTCAAAATATGGTTCCCATTCACTAAAACTGATGTTGAGGGTAGTTTAAAATATATTATTAAATGCTTTCAAAAATGCTTTACATTTTCTAAAACTGATGTAGAAGATAGCTTAAACTATAATAACTATTTCATGATTTCATTTTACAATTACAGAATAAAATATCAATATTGTAACAATTTATTCGTGTTATATGAGAAAATATTTACTACTAAACTAAAAAAACATACCAGACAAGCAATTCTCATGACTTAATTTCACATACACAATCAAAAAATAAATTTAACAGAAACTATTTTATTTCGAACAAGTTCGGCTGGTCGTTCCTTGTTACTTTCAACGGGTTACTATAGCAATCGACATTCAATTTTCCTTGTTTCAAGTATTTTCCAAATATGCAAGGGAAACAAATTTGTTTTCATCCCAGAAAATATTTACTTTACAGACAATTTCGGTACACCGAGCAGGAGAAATGTTATCCCAAATTCCTTTCGAAATTGATTTTAAAATCAATGATCACGTGTTTGAAATAGATACAGAGAGGCAATATTGAATTTCGGAATACATTTCGAGTTCATTTAAAAAATGTATCAATCTTATGAAGTAAACTCAATAATATTTATATTACAATTTGCATATTGTAAATTGGGTGTTGATCAATATGTTTTTTATTAATCAAAATTCATGAAAATTATATTAAAACATTTTCAGAAATAAATATAATTTCCAACAAAGAAATAATATGGATAATAAATATATAAGAGTGATATACCTAATGTTTCCTGTAATTATGTGTACAAATAAAATGAGCTTTGATACTTTTATTAGTAATCTTATAACGTAAACTCAATAATATTTATATTGCGTATGATGTAAAATTTTAGTGTGCATTGTAATATTGTTGTTTTAATTAATCGAAAATAATAAAAAATAATAAAAATAAATATAATTTCTAGCAGATAAATAATATTGATAATAAATTTATGCGAGTAATATACCTAATGATTCCTATAACTATATGTCCAAATAAAGGATCTTTGATATTTTTCTTCGTGAGAAAAGTATATTAAATTGATCTTAGAAATGAATTAATATTCTGTTGGTGCTTATATTTATAATACATTATTACTTTTCTATTATATTGTATTGTTACTTTTCCGCTACATTACATTATTACTTTTCCGCTACATTACATTATTACTTTTTTACATTACATTATTACTATTTTTACATTTTTACATTATAACTATTTCAAAATAAAATGAGCTTTGTACTTTTCTTCGTGTGAGAAATATATTAAATTGATTTAAAAATGGATCAATATTGTGTTGATGCTTATAAATATTTTACATTATTACTTTTCTGTTATATTACAATATTAGTTTTCTATTATAAGACATTATTAATTGTGCTACATTACAATATTATCATTCCAAAGGAAATGAGCTTTGATACTTTTCGATTTAAGAATGGATCAATATTGTGTTGATTCTTATAACTATTTTACATTATTACTTTTCTGTTATAATACATTATTATTTTTCTGTTATAATACATTATTACTTTTCTGTTGTATTTCATTACTGTTTTCTATATTTTACATTATTGCTATCCCAAATAAAAGTAGCTGTGATACTATTCTTCATGAAAACAATGTATTAAATTTTTCTTAGAAATGAATTAATATCATGTTCCTGCTTACATTTATTTTACATTATTACTTTTCATTCAATAAAAAAATCTCTATTTTTCTAATTATATATTAAAAGTCATCTTGTTGGAAGAGTATGATTGATTGTTATCTTCACTAGTATTCATTAGTCAACCTATTAAACTTTATCGTGATTTTAATTATCTATAATAAAAAGAAATTTTTTATCTTTCCCCATTCAATTATTATTTCACATTATTATTTGATGGATCATTAATATATAAATTATATTTAGACTGGACCTATTTATATTTCTAATATATGAAGGATAATTACCTGATTGACAATGATAATCCTTGATTGACAAATTAATATAAGATTAATTACCTTTTCCTATATTTTTATCCTTTCTTATCAGTTCTATTTTTAAAGGTTTTTTAGCGTTTCCTAACTATATTTTATTTCCATTATTTAACCAGGGTAATTTATAAGCATATAAAAAAAAAATTATGATGTTACAAAGCGTTAATGTAGCTTTATACATCTATTTGTATTTAATTTATATAAAAAAATACTGATGCTGCTATAAGGAAATTTTAACCAGTTTTTGCGTATAATTTTGATTAAGTCTTTTTAAATCGCTATCAAGCAGAAATGTATCTGGTACGTTATAAGATGTAGTAATAACGTTTAGAATGAAAACAAAGGTGAATACCTTGCTTTTATAGAAATAATCTCTGAGATGATGATTGATCATTTTACGAAATCTTTAATTGTGATAAATGATTATTTTCATTACTTTCAAATTTTTAAATAACATTTTACCTTTTGTTCTTATTTTAAATGATAATATTTTATATCATTCCACCCACAATCTAAATGCTGGAACAAAATTTTTAAAAAATTGACTTTCATGTATGTCGTTAATAATGTACTTCATATTTTATAGTAAAATTATTCAAAATAAATTTTATTTTCTAAAGCACTTGTTTAAATTGATGTATTTCTTCAATATTCAAATTTTGTTTTCTTTAAAAAATTCTTGCTTCTTTGAAGATGTATAGTATTTTTGCTGTTTTTTTTCTAGATTGATTAATATGTCATACAAAATATACACAACTTTTTGAGTATTGTTCTCATATTATTTAACAATTTAATCCTGCTATATATGTTAAAAGATGTTTTAAAATTAAATTCTAATCAATTAAATTAGATTTATAAAACAATATTTTCCTATAATAATATTATATAAAAGTATAAATTTAAATATATATAATTTCACTGCTGTTATAATAGTTTTATTCAAGTTAAGAAATTCTAATTGAAAGAAGCAGACTTAATTCGCCTCAATACAAAAGTGGATGACAAAAAGCTTGCAAATGCTGATATGAATAATTATTTGAATGGCTGAATTAAAATACAATACAAAAATGTATTAATACAATTTTTTTTGTATAGAAATGTTAGGATAATAAATAAGTGAAATTCGATTTGTTTGGAATATATATATACTTACTATATTGTACACAAAAAGTACAAATTCATATATATATATATATATATATATATATATATATATATATAATATATATATATATATATATTTAAAAGTAAACAAACTCATCTATAATATAGTTACATTTATATAAATTAACAAATGGTGTTTTTCTATTTAGATAACCACAATTAAAAAAAAATATAATTTAAAATAATAAAATTTCCTATCAGTGTAACATCGGTGGCACAAGAAAATCTCCGACAGCTTTGTTGCTTTTTTGAACTTTAATATACTCTTTAGCAAATTAGGGCTTATAAAGTAGCCAAATTTAATAGGGATTCATCTAGGAGAAGTGCCTCACAGCAACATATCATTCGATCTGCAACAGCTCAAATCGTTGCGGAGGGGGCATTGTTGTAAACTCATTGTGCATAATCTGCATGAATATTTATCTAAGCCAGTAGAGGAGATCCATGAGGAGCACGAAATTTAAATAACTGCATAATATAAATAAAATTACATTCTAATATGATATTTCTAGAAGTGCAGAAGTATAGATTTGATAGGATCTCACAAACTACCAGGACAATTTTAGCCATCGCTGAAAGATCTCACTTAATTAACCGTTTCACAAGTGGTTTATATGCATATTCATATATAGTTGATTATAAAGGAGATTATATATATATATACTATGCGCGTTACATTGAGGTATCCCACCAGTGCCCTCTGTCAGTAAATTCGAAAATTATTTATATCTTAAAAATTATAAGTTGCACCAATCAATTACGAAGATGGCTCAATTTTTCTATAAAAAAAATAATTTGGTTGGTCGTGCAACTTCTCTTGAATCTTGTACATACATATTCATTCATACGAAATTCAGATTGATGAGTATTTAATGCAAATGCTCACTCGGCGATAGTCTTTTTTTTTTTTTTTTTACACTTAATAGCAACAATATGCTTTAGCACAATTCGAAATTTGCCTCAGCTGCAAAAAGCTTTTCATATATGTCAAACCATTCTATAATGTCCTATTTAATTCATAGTTTGCTATAGTGACATATATGCATCATCATATTGCAATTCCATTTGACCACTAATAAATAATATAATTTGCACTTTCAATTTAGAAGAATAATTTTAACAGACTGAAATATTTTTTTATTATTATTTTTCAATGGGCACCATTTTTATATTGAAAGGATGGAGACACTTGTTTATCTCTATTATTGGCCACTTCTGGATATTATTTATATTGCTAATAATAGTAATGCCAACAATGGGCCAACAGCAAAATATTTCGAAATATTTTTTAAAAAAAGTTTAGGTTTTCATTTTATGGATTATCGTACATTTATAAATGCGTATTCATGAACGTACATTCATCAATAAATAATCCACAGTGTATATTCTTCAATAAGTATTCAGTAACGTAAATTCAAATAGTAATCATCGTACATTTATCAATAAGTATTCATCACGTACACTCAACAATAAATAATCATCAACGTACATTCATCGAATAAGTATTCATAAACGTACATTCATCAATAAGTAATCATCGTACATTCCTCAATAAGTATTCATAAACGTACATTCATCAATAAGTATTCATAAACGTACATTCATCAATAAGTAATCGTCGTACATTCCTCAATAAGTATTCATAAACGTACATTCATCAATAAGTAATCATTTAATAAACAATAATTTCGACAGTAAATTTATCATTTTATATCCAGATTAGCATGTGGTGGGGCGTGTATTATATTTGTTATTGCCTTTTAAATTTTTCTAAACAAGGTCATGCATGCGTTTATTTCTTATTCGATAGATTACGTGTTTGCTATTCATACTTATTTTCGAAAGAATATCGTTCCACTTTCAGAAAACAATTCATGTTATTCGTTTCACGTCATTTTGAGTGAAATATATTTTCGTCAAACTATTAATATAGTTTGAAATAATAAATATATTTATATTATAATTAATACATTATATTAAAATATTGTGAGCTATACACTCTACGTGAGTCAAGAAAATTATATTGTGTGACGATAAAATAAGGTACTTTGTGCGATATTTGCTTACAGAATACATTTTTTACCATCCATCATATCACTGTATTGACACGACGAAAATATTTTTTTATTTAAAAATATTTATTATTATGTATATTTATTATATTTATTTTTTATTAATATTTTGTATTTTTAATTTATTGTCGTACAATTTGATTTTTCTTACTTACTCGATAATGTCCTACAGCTTAGTTATTATATTTTGAATCCTATCCTAAACTAAATTAATTACCACCAAGGATCAGTGTTAATGCCCTCCATCATGTAACGCATGGCTATTTTACTACCCTTTAGACTCCACTTTTACGACTGTAGCTGACTCAGTGAGTTAATAGAGTATAAACGAAATTATTTACCCTGAATAAATATTCATCAAATATCATAACAAGTATTAACTATAGCGGCACTGGATTTTAATATTAGTTTAGTCGTCAGTCTATCTGCAGGTATGTAAAGGTTAAAGTAAAGGTAATCTTCTAAATAAGGTTACAAGTAAGGGCTTTTAAAGGTTGCATAACTGGCAAGATGTTCATGAGATTGATTATAAGGCAAATTATAATACTAATATTTATGTTCTTATATATATCCTTAAGGAAATCGAAATGTGAAATTAAAATATTATTCATCAGAAAATAAGTCATTTACTCATTTAAATTTATATTCATACATTAAAATAAAATAAGATGAGTTAGTAGAGAATATCTCATTTAAGGAAAAATGAGAATTCATTGGTGCAATATTAATTCAGATTTTGTCAAATAATTTTTAAGACTTAATTTATAAAATTAAATAAATATCAAGACAATTCCTTTTTTTACATTTATTTTATTCAAAATAAGCTCCTTTAGAATAAAAGGCGATTCCTTTTTTATATTGTTTTTAATTCAAAATAAGCTACATCAGCTTAATAACGACCCGAATGCCTGCTCGAATTCTCTTTTGCAATTGCCTCCAAAGTTCACGTAGAAGCTGTTTATACAGAAATTGTCTAAACAACACCATTTTAATTTAATTTTTTAAGTTTTGGGTATAAAGAGAAGTCGCATGGGGCAGAATCAGGTAAATACGGTAGATGATTCTATACGCACATGTTATTTTTTGGCAAAAACCGTCAAACTTTAATAAGTTGTGACTGCGTGATGCGTAATAAGCTGCATAATAAGTTCTGAATTGTTATTTGGTACATTATCATGCAACAAACAACAATTGTTTTCATTCCGATATTTTGGATGAATGTTTTGATTTCTGGGCATCAAACGCCATAAAACGTTTAAATAATATTCACCAGTAATTGTTTGTGCAGTCAAAATTAATCATTTGTGGATGCTATCGAAGAATGGTATGGACATTATTTTGATTTTTGATTGAACTTTTATTTTGCTTCTGGTGACCTTTCTTTCTTCCACTATGCAGTTTATTTTTAGATCATAGTGCAAGCCCCGTGCTTCATAACTTGTAACAATCAATTCCAAGAAATTCGGATGTTTTTTAGCGGATAAAATGATCTTTTTATACTGTGCACATCTCTTCGATTTTTGTACATTAATTAAAATGTGTGGAACAAATTTTGCACGGACTTTTGATTTTCTCAAATATTCATACATGATGGTTCAAATCGTTTCTTTGTTGCTGTTAAAAGACACTTCCGTCATTCTCGATGACTCACAGATTTGATTTGCCACGAACTCATGTCCTTGTTCAATAATCTAAGTGTTCTTGGTGAGTTTGATTTTTGATACGCTTATTATCTTCTAGAGTTTCTCTTTCAGCCAAAATAGTTGTAGCTATAAGAAAACCTTAAGGTCAACTTGAACAATACTCACCTTAAAATTGTTTTATCAAATGATGAATGATTCATTTACACTTATTTTTTCAAATTTTGCATGACATTCTTTGAAAAGTTCTTTGTTTCATATTGAAAATTCAGCTTGAAAATATTTTATTTTACTAAGAAATTTCCGTATCACTTAATATAGTGACCAAATATATTGATATTTTCACAGTGCGTTAACCGATAGTTACGATGTTTCACGGATGCGTAATAACATAGATGGCGCCACTGCAGTCTGAGATCCAAGATTAGTCTTAAACAGTGTGTCAAACAATTTTTAACAATAACAATAAACAGTCTCTGAAAAATTATTAATATTAAAACATATTATTTTAACAAATACAGAGAGTATGATTGATTAAATTTTGTATATAGGTTAATTTGTCTCTGCAAAGTAAGGATCATCTTTTGGAATAATTAAAATAGCATAAAAACCATACATATGCGAGTACGTTTTAAATTAAAACATTCAAAATTATATGGCGTCAGATCTTGAAAAATCATAAAAACAAAAACGAAACAATTCAGCTATATAAATGTAAAACTCAAATGAATGCAAATGTCAAATGAACAAAACTTTCTTTTTTTTTTTTTACAAAAATTAGAACAAGCGGTCTATTTAATCTAAAGCGACAAAGTTGCTTTTGGGGAGAATACACTTCCAGAGGCGATTACATTACAGAAAGTGAGCCGACATGCTAAAATATATAAACTTTTTAAACATCTTGCAGTAAATATTTGAATGAATGTAATATTATGTTATACAAGCAGTGAAAATATATAATATTTTCTATTTTTATCGATGTCTATTTTACTGATATATTTGATGACCAGCTCAGAACATAAAACATTGTATGCATGATATATAAGCTAGTCCTTTTTGTTAAGGAATGTAAAATAGCTTTGCTGATATTCTCAATAGGTTTCCAAAAATAACTTTTGCTTTGCACTGGATATGACAACTTAGGAGTTATTTTTATTTTCCCCGGAAACTGTGAATTATAGATATTCACAGGTATTCTTTATATTCTCGAGGGAGAATTCTCGATTTTTGAAAAAGACCCCCCAAACCCTCCCCCCCCCAAAAAAACCTCGGGATATTTAGGACATGAATGAAAATTTTATATTGAGTGATACCAACTCACATTATTCTTTAAAGAAACTACATGCTCGAGAAAGAAAAGAAGACTTTCAAACCCTGGAAATTTCATTTTACTTATTTTTAAGGAAATCGCTTCTTTATTAATTCATTTGAAAGATTGAATTTGTGTCCTTGTAACAAAAATAGTGAGGCTTTTGTGTAGGAAAGAAAGTAGGATTATCTTTTAAAACTGTATTGCATGCAAACAAAAATAAAATAAAATAATTAAACAAAATAAATTTGAAATACGTTTATCAAGATATTAAAATATCTGTGTATCTGTAAAATATTTTTATGAGAATTTTCAATTTAATTATTGGCTTTTTTTTTTTTTTAGTTACCAAAGAATAAAATCTATTCTAAATTCTTATAAAATGCTACATTAAGGGTTTTTATGGGAGTCTTATTATTTTCTCTTCTCTGCGGGCTGCTATAAAGTAAAATATTGTTTAAATTTCTTAAAATAAATAAATAAAATATGATATCTGACATGTTATTATATAGTCTATAGCAAAAATTTGTTTACTATTCAGTTCAGTAATGAATATTGAAAGTCACTATTTCGAAATTAATATGTTTTTATAATCAATGCCAAATATATTCCAATATTATGATATAATTCTAATATAATTCCAAAAAAATATGTGATGCACAATGTATAAATATATAGTCTAAAATATTTATAGCAATAACTAAAAATTATTTTTATTTTTTGTTACAAAAATCATTAACAGCGGTTGCAATAATCAAACGCATATTTAATATAAATTGTCGACGCTTATTAATAAATCCTATCAGTTATTCTATGTAAATACTCATGAATTAGAGAAAAAAATTTAATTTTAATGTGTCAAAAACATAATTTTACAGTTTAAGTAATTTCCTACTGCAAACTCTTTTTCAATTCCTTCTATTAGTTCACATTCTCCCTATATATACCTTGTTGAAATTTTCAATCGTTTATAAAGTACTTTTTTATTCATCCACTCAAGTTAAAATACATTTCTTTTGAACTTGTAGTGGATGACACATCATGTTAATACAGCTTTTTTCAAATATTAACTCAGTAATTAAATTTAATTAATTAATTTTTAGTTTTTTTTTTAGATTTAAGTTGCATATATCTACTAATAGATGGCCCCAGATAAACATTAAAAAAATGAATGAAAATTATTTATAAAGGACTTTCTGCAATATAGCGATAAAAAAATTGGAATTGGCTTTAAAAAAATTATGTTACTTGTTTTTAAATTTCTTGTAAATGAAATTGAATTTCAATGTCGGAATATAAAGAAAGAATGCAAGAAATTGAAAGAGTGATGTAAGCTCCAACAACTACGATCTTTTTTTCTTGGAAAAATTGCAGGAAATATCTAAATGCGCGATATAAAAAAGTGATGTAATGAATAATTATTTTACACAGTATAATGATACTGTAAATATATACACAGTCCAGTCACATTAATGTGACCACCTGTCAAAAGCCAGACTAACCCCCTTTGGCAGAGCGGACAGCTTCGAGACTTGCAGGAAGAGAGTCAATTAGGTTTCTGAAGGTATTCACTGGGATGTTGTAGCCATGTCGACTCCAGTGAACCATATTCATATAATTATCCAGTGAAAGTAGACGGTGGTCACATTAATGTGACTGAACTGTGTATATATGTAATATGGAACCAAAAGAATTTTAACAAATTATGTTCTTTAATTCGTCATACACTCATGACCATAAATTAAGGATAATTCAGAATCACACAGAAATTGAACACTAAAATAAAAATTTCACCTGTAGAATTATCACACATATCTTGACGAAGAATATGCAAATTACAAGAAACCACCAGATGGCGCGGATAGTACGTCACAATGACGAGAATGTAAGAGAGGGGTACATAAGGAATGGTGGCAAAATAAGTAAAATTGTTCACCTGTCAACCGAACCCACCTGTCAACCGAAACTTCGGAGGGCATTGTTTGATGAGTGGTGTAATATTCCCCAAGATCAGATTGATAATTTGAAATTCAGCATGCCTAGGCGTTGTAAGGCCTGTATTGCATCGTCCGGGAGACATACTCCATATTAACCATCCATACTAACCATGTTATACTGTATTTTGTAAATAGGTTCTTTTTTTAAATTTACTCCAGGGAGTAAAAATCGCAATTTTTATTAATTATGTCAAACATATAGCATCTTTTTTTTTTTGCTCTTTACCTTTTGTTTAATAAATAGACTTTACAAATAAGTCAAATTTGTTTTGCTTCTGTCTCTTTCTTTGTCTAAACTTCATTACCCTTAATTTATACACATGAGTGTAATATAATGCAATATAATATAAAATAATTATATTAAAATTAAATAAAGTAAGCAAAACTACACTATACAAAATAAATAAAAGTAATCGAAATGAAATAAATCATTAAATAAAAATTAAAATAAATAACTAAATGAAAATAGAATGATATCAATCAATCAATAAATAAAAATTAGAATATTATTCGATAACTAAATAAAATCATAATTAAAATAAGTAAATATAAACAAAGCAAACTTACCAAATTCTAATGTTTTCACAATCACTGGTTCTGAAGGGAGGTCCCGCTCCTCTACCATTATAAGCTTGAACTATTACACTATAATCCGTCAGAGGCAGCAATCCGGTAACTACTATGTGCTGGCCAATAACTTGTGATGAATTTGTAGCTTTAAAATTATACGGCTCAGTTTTGCTATGAGATTTATATCCAACATAATAACCATCAATACTCTCTGGTTCCTCATCTCTGGAAACCTGAAATTAAGAATAACGCTTTACTATCGTGATTACTCGTGATGTTTCATATACGATGCCAAAATTTTATGTGTTATTTTAAAAGTTCATTATATAATGTCTTAAGAAATAGTTTGTAATTAAATATTTTAAAAATCTTTTTAAGATAAATTAATTTTGAAAGACACATGAATTCCTGATATATGCTTTACTATTTAACAGATTATAACAACGTTCTCCACATTTTTGAGTCACATACATAAATTTCAACAAAAGTGGAAATTTGAATACACAATTATTTAGTTGGCGATAAATAGGGATTATAAAAAGCAATGTAAGCTACAAATTTAACTGCAAAAAGTTTAACATAGCAATTGAGCATATATATAAAGTATTTTACATAAATTTGATAAATAATGCCAGTAATTGAAGGATTTTTAAATACGAGTCATTATATAGGAAATATATTGAACTGAACGAATATTACCCAAATTTACTTTTTCTATAATCATTCTATTTCAATAAAAATTTATGAGTGTAAAAATGAATTAAATATTAATTATTTTACGTGTATATGAATATAGTCTAATAATAGTAATTATTTATAATTTATACATATCACACTATTTTATTTCAATTTTTAAATATTAGATTGAACGAAAAGAAATATATGATTTATAAAAATATCTTTTGAAAGGAAATATGCTTTTATTGTACATATTTAATATTATCCATCATTTGCTATGGCATTTAATATTTAGAACAACTGTTTGATTGTATTAGAAAAAATTTTTGGTTTTGCAACAAAATTCCTATTAAGAGAATTTGCGATATCATCTTTTTATTCAAATTTTTGCTTTCAAGAAAAGGCTTCAAAGATCTAAACAGATAACAATCTGGTGTGGCAACATCTGAGCGATAAAGAGTAGACGAGGTAGAATTTCCCAATCTAATTCATTCAACTTCTGTTGAATCTTTTATGCTGTGTGCATTTCGTTGAAGAACCACACTCATTCTATTGAGTAATGCAGGTAGTTTAGAGATTGGTCTAGGAATAAAAACACATAACACTAGTGGACTGTAAAACACAGCACTTCTTATTTATTCCAAAACCAAACTCACACTTCTGGTGTTACATTTCTTTCTCTCTTCAGCCAGCTCACCCCACACTGGCAGGATGTTTACATTATCGGGCGCTGGCTTCCACTTAGATTTTTTTTTTTTTTTTTTTTTTACTAAGCCCGTGGATCTATTTATTAATGAGGCAACAGTGAGTAAAGCATGCTTTTAATTCTCTGCTTTATTTAATTACTTTAATTAAGCCTGCTTTTAATTAATTCTTATTTTCTACAGTAAATATCTGAGTTGAAATTTGGTTATTCCCAATTTTTTTTTTGAAAACACTTACTCTTTTTCATATTTCACCAAATGAAACGCAAAACCTTATTTCGATGAATCATTGCTTTACGGTGGGAATGTGTTTTCTTGGGTTTAACCATTATCTTTTTTTCTAGTAACGTCTACAAAAAGTTTCCATTTTTCTTATCCTGTCACCATACGCTTTTAAAAGACCAATTTTATTTCTTTGACTAGTGATGTGAAAACATTTAGTCGTTATTGACGGGTTTGTGCTGCACGTACATGTAGAACCAAAACACCAGCTAGAGAAATATTTTACTGGTATTTTTATGTGCTCCATTAATGTTATTTGCAGACTGTGAAGTCTGCCAGATAGTTTTCTACTTGTTATATGGGGTTGTGACTTTACTAGTACTTCCAAAAGATCATTATCAAGCTACATTGGCCAACCGCTTCTTTGTTCATCTTCAAGAATAAAATTTCCTTCCAAAAACTTTTTTAACTAATATCTAACTTGACTACTACTTATAAATCCTGGTTACATGGTAGAAATGCTTCAAATTGCTTCTGCAGCATTGCCACGGAATCTAAATTTAAAAAGCCTGATGGCAACTATACAATTTATAACATTATATCATTTCTCCGGTTAAAAAAAAAATATAAATGGTTTGGAATGTAGAATAAATGTTATAATATTAAATTAATTTTTGTTTTTTTTCAAAAAAAGTTTTATCAAAAATCAAATTCAGACATGTATTTCGACTTTAATTTAGGTAGTTAACAATCCTTCATTACCGTCCATTTAACTAAATATTGAAATAATTATTTAATGTAAATTATAATTAAATATATTGCTACATAAACGCAAATTATGTGCAAATCATAAAATGTACTATACACTCATACTCTTTTTATATATACTTGCTAACGGTGAACAAAAAAAAAAATTATAACAATTAAAATAAATGAATTTATAAAATGATATGCATTTATATATGCATATATATGCATTTATGTATAATTATATTATTAGTTATTTGATTGATGCAGTTAACGTATTTTTCTAATGTCATGAATAAAACCAATTTTTCTTTTGTATTTCAATGATTATATTAAACAAAAACCATATTATAGCGTTAGCTAAAACTCCTAAACAAAATTGTTTTTGCTACTAAAAACAATGAATTTTAAATAACATCTATAAATAAAATTATTATGTTATACAACATATACACAATTTAAAACATGTATTTAAAAAATAAATAAGATAAGTTAATATTAATATTTTGTTTGAAATATATATAATTATCAATAAATATTGCAATGCTTATATTAATTACTATAATATAATTACTTCATGAATAAAATTATTTTCTTCCTTTTAGACATACTAAATTCTGATAATAATTTGCAATGATTTGTTTTTACTTGAAATACTATTATTTTAAGATTAACAACTGTTTTTCTTCTTAACACTATTAAATATTGTTATTCTTTATAAAAACAATTTAATTCCGAGTAAATATTTGTATCAATAATATAAAAAAAAATAAATTCTAACAGCATTAATAATAAATAAATGAAATAATTTCTAACACACAAATTCAAGTCTGTCTACACCTGTGCTATTAAATTTGAACTACAGAATAATTATTTTTCTACATATATATAACATTTATTACGAAATTCTTGATTTAATTATGACTTTAGAGAAAAGTGCAGGGAAAACTTATTTCTTAAAATCCCATTCAGATAAATTATTAGTCAATATTTAATTAAATATTATATTAATTTTTGATGCAAACATACCCCGCATCAATTGTAAATTTTACAAATTTAATATTAGCATTTGTGAATATTATCATTTCAGCTACATTCTTTATAGCTCAACACATTTAAATATTTATTCAATTATGTATTCTGGTAAAGATACGCCTTCAGTATTTCAAGTTTCTTTCTTTGTGTATTTGACTTGCATAATAAATTAGATAAAATGATGAAGGGAATTAAATAATATCAGTGTGTTATTTGCATAACACTGTAATAAAATTTGAGTTTCATGTGTAAGATTTTAACAATATATATATGTAGGTATTTTAATGCTAGTAAAAATAACACTTAAACTTATTATTAAATTTAGAAGATTTAGAAGTTAATAGAAATTCAATGTCTTTAATAATAATAATCGCTTTGCCACTGTCAGAATAATGTTTAAAATTGGTTAAAAATTTTGTTATTTGTCATGTCCGTATCACTGCCACAGATAAATATATATGTATATTTTTAAATACGAAAAAAAATTAGTTATTATATTTAGTTTGAGTGATTATGATAAACCCATTCTACTATAATCTAAGTACATTTAAAATGCTACATATTAATTGTAATACATTTTTTAAAATACTTCTAATAAAAATTCTTTGACATAAGCCTATTAAATACTACTAAATTTTCATAATTTTCCGAAATTAATGATTCATTTAATATTTTTAAACAACTTATCAAATCAACTAATTATGCTTCATATATTTACATAACTTTTAATAATACCCTATCTTTCTTTTTTTTTTATTTTGAGCTTGATTTATCGGATTATGCGTTGATTTATTGCCAATCAAATTATAAAAATTTCGTTTTTGTTTGTTTGTCATTTTTAATATTCAACACTTTTGTTTATTAAATCTTTAAATAACCATTAATTAGAGTGTGATTCATTAATTCAGATTCAGGCTGTGCAAATACTAGTAATGCATACGATGGATGGATCTTTTGTACTGTCAACCTTTCATCATTTCATGGGATCAGATAACATCGCGATCATAAATATTAATAATGGACACTCTATTTATAGTTAGAAAACTGGAATTATATTTTACCTGACCAGGACACTAATAAGGTAAAATATAATTCCAAACCTTGCTTTGCAACGATAAGATTAGAAATTCTTAATTTGTATAATAATATTCTATAATCCCTAATATACTATAATATTATAAAAATTGGTATTCATTTATTTTCATTTTTGGTGTAATATCTTCAGAACTACAGGAGTGGTTGCAATGAAATGTTATGTGCATATATATATATATATATATAGGTAAGTATATAGTTAGCACATATACATAACAATTCGGTATGTACATTGTTTGATATAGTAAAAAACTAACAACATAACAATTATTTTAAACAATCATTATCATGTGGAAAGTCTAATAACCGATCTTAAAATATCGAGCTCGAACATTGGTCATAAATGATGTAGTCACTTTTACAGCTTTCACAACATAAACTTATAATGCAAAACAGGCAGTTATGAGCTAGCTAGACTGTCGGTTTAACTCCTCCTTCAATGGTGTTTTCATGGCCTGTTTTATTTTTGTTGATTACCCTAATGCGTTAAGATATCCTTTATTGGATTTAATTCTGGAGTTTTAGATTGCCAAGACCGTGAGTGAATGTTCTCATTTTTCAGAAATACATCGACCAACCCTATGTGGACATTCACTACCGTCCATCAAAATAAAATTATGCCAAACTGCTTCTACGTAAAGGCAAGCACGGTGCTCGAAGGTCACCTCCTTAAAATTCACAACAATCGTAAAGCTTCTGATAAAGACATAAAAGTTTCTGAGTCAAACGAACATAATACCCGCTTTACCATCCTGACAATGAGTTGCTGGCATGAAACTTTCACTGCCATTGTGATATTTTCTCCGTTAGAAAACAGATAGGGGATCCTTGTTTTCTCTAGAGGATCATACGTCGAGGATCGATACTTAAGCTGAAGCAAGACTCATTTGCAACTAAAGTCATCACTGATATCCCCCAAAATCTATGTACCATGATAAACGGATTCTGCTTTTAGCAGGTACAAGCGGAAAGCATATAGGTTTCTTTATGGACAAACCTCTCTCATATAGATCACAGAAAAGCACAACTCTTTAAATTTGGATTCAAGCGACTCCATGAAGATCTTGACAGAGTTGACAAAACTAATAAATTATTGTCTGAATCACTGTAATAAACACATATCGAATGAATTGGTCAATTTGGCCCTTGGATGTGCCTGACCAATATTTTTTTCAATGAATTCAATGATCTTTACGTATTTGCAAGCTTTAGGAATTTAAATTTCAGACTGCCTTGCTACCAATTTCGACGCATCCATTTTTAAAACATCAGAGGAAACTCATTTTAGTTGTTGACTTTTATTTTCGTGAATATTGGGAAAAATACATCACGAAATTTGAAGCAGCATGGGAGTGAAGGTGTACTGCCCATAGCATATGTATAAGCTTACATATTCAACCTCAGAAATATGCATCGTTATTTTAAACCAGTTATATCTTTAATCGGTATTTTAAAAGAAAATCGACAAAATAAAGAAATGTCTTTATTTTTAAAAAGCCCAGTGATTTTTTTTTGTTTTGGAGACGTATATACTAGAATAAGATAACAATTGAAAACTTACAGAAAGAATATGATTATGTCCTGGAGGTTTTCAAAACTGTTTGTAAAAATGTACAATAAAGGTAATTTTGAACAAGTCTAGAAATAAGAATGGGAAAATGATCCACTCATACTGTCAATAGTATGATCTACTCATACTGCCATATATCAAATCAATTATTTTTACTGAAAATAAGCTGATAAAATGATGTAAAAATTAAATAAAAAATAATGAAAAAAATATATAAATTATAATATAGATTATATAATAATCAAATCTATAAATGTGTTTTAAATTAAGTTTATTTTGGGATAATAGATAATAATAACATTTTTAATGTTATTAGATGGTAAATCAATTGTTGAAACCTCAGTCACAGTGAAAAAAAAAAAATCGATGGGAGTTTGATTATGGCTTGTTTTTATATAAAAATTTATGTGCTTGATATTTAATTAATTCATCTACAAAGGGTAGTTCAATGGCTGACCTGGCAACATTATGTTATAATTTTTAAGCTGGATGAGTGAATATATTCTTGTTTTCAATCATGTGTGAAATAAATGTCATCCAAATACATTCAAAATATCTGTTCCCTTTCTTTTAAGATGAAATGGGAGTCTTTAATTTAAAATTAAAGCTGAAAATTAAATTGGTTGGATAAATCTTCACGAGAGTTTTGTAGTGGTACTTCTATGAAGAAAAAGGGCACAATTTCGAGCATATCTTTAAACTTTGGTATTGTTTTATTCAATTCAGTTTAATTTCATAATTTTAGTTGGTGAATGTTCTACGTTTTCCAAACCTATCGTGTAAACCTATCACCCTTAAAAACGGTTAAGAAAGATTATTTAACTCCACTAAAGTTTATTAGGTTCCAAACATGGGGATGTAAAGAAAATTTTAACTTGTAACATAATATAATCCATAATATATTGCACTAATGGTGAATAAGTATATGATTAAATTTTATTATTTAGGGCCATTTGCAAATGGTAAAAAAAAAATATAAATTTATTCATGCGTGCATTGAAAAACTTCTTGTAATCCCATTAAAAGATTGGTTTGGTTCAGCAAGTTAGAAGTAAGTTGGGTACATTTCGAAAGTTTTTATTTCATTTGTTCCGAGTAAAAACTATTTCGACAGAGCATAAAAAGAAACATTCCCCACACTATCAACGGGAATAATCTGAATTGACGACAAGTACTATTACTCTCCGCAAAAGAATGTCAGCTTTCTAATTTCCTGTAGAAATCCTGTTATCAGGAGAACTATCTCGATACCGGAAAAAGGTAAAATCGAAAATGAAGGGGAAAAATGTCCCTCAATGGATTAGGAAAAGTTTCATTAAGAACCCGGATGTAATTAAGATCCGCCTTTTCGTGACGTAAGTACTGACGTCTTCCTAAGAAGTATTGAGCTGTAAAGAAATCTAATAGTCAAAAAACTATGGAGTTGAGAATTTGACTGTTAAGATATTTAACGTTTAATAGTTAACTGCCGGGCTGAGTTGTAGATAAAACTAATAGTGCAAAGAAGGGCAGGGTTTTCAGAGCTGATAAGAATACAATGAGCTCATTTGGGGAATTCTCTCTGTTTTTATGTTGAAATTCTCCTGAGAAATAGGGAATTTAAATACAAAGAAAACCAAGAGAAAAAGGAATTTTTGAATCACTTGAGAAGGGAAAAAAAGGTTTTTTTTCCCCCAAAGTTTATCTTACAGCAATATGTTTTTAACAAGAAATTTAAAAAAATAATAATAAGAGTTAAAAGTAAGAATAAGAATCAGTAAGGATTAAAATATTCCATTCCAGATATTAAATAAAAATAATGTAATTTTTTAAAAATTTGTCCAATTTCTATTTCTTGTTTATTTGTATGGCATTTGAATTTTATAAAATTATAAAGAAATTAATTTTTGCATGTATCTAAAATAAAAATGTAGTAACTTATGAGAAATAACTTATTCTAAAATCAGATATGAAAATATAAACGATATCAGATTCTTATATGGATTTATTTATTACTTAATTAAAACAAAACTTATTAATACATTTTAAATCAAATACTAAATTAATACATACTATATATGATTAAATGTGTGATTTAATGGAATCACATAAATTTCCACAACAGGATAAAACACCAACATTACATAAACATTCTATATATTTGAAATTAAGTTTAAAAAATAATTAATAAATATTTTGTTTTGATTCATAACAGACTAAAATAATTAGTTAACTTTTTCAAAGGCTGCAATTGCTTGAATTTCAAATTTGACTGTAGTTGTATATTTTATGTTAAAGTCTTAAATTTTGATATTTTTTTTATATAATTGACTTCGTGTTTAAAATTGCCATTTGATTACCATCGACTATCATATAATTAATATGCAGGCCAACAAAACACATTAATTACATGATTTTATGCTTTTTTTTTTTTTTCAATGGAAAAAAATTATTACTTTACATTAATATCTTTTTTTTTCTCTTAATATCGTTTCAAATACAAAATAAAAGATAATGAGAAATATTTTTAATTAAAATATCAAAATCCCTTTTGAAACATTTAATTTATTTTTCTAGCATAAATTACTTTATACAACAATAAAAATATATATTTAAAATAGATAAACCTTTTAATCTTTTTGTAGCTTTTATTTTTATCCTAATTTATTTTTGCCATTACCATTTCATACTTAAATATAACTTTTACAACTATATTTTTAAACATTAGTATTTCCAACAAATTATATTTTATTTTATTTTCTAGCTATTTGTGATATAAATATAGTTAATTCTAATGATTACAATTTTGTCGTTATTGAAAAATGATTCAAAAATAATTTGCTATTATTTATACTGTGAGCAATAAACACAAAAATTATATGATTTTGCTAATTATGCTGAACGCAATTCCATTTAATATTTCTCTTATAATGATATGTTTTACATCCAATCAAAATTTTTAAAACATTTAATTTATTTTCAAAATTCCTTTTGATATTTTTACTTGCGAATGAATGTCTTGCATAAAATCATATTTTTAAAACAATTAATTTAATATTGAAAAATTAAATTACTTTCTACAACAATAAAAATATATATTTAAAAATAGTGTAAATGTTTTAATCTTGTTGTTACTTTTATGTTTGTCCTACTTATTCGGTCATTAATTCTTACTTAAATATAACCTTTTAAAATAATATTTTTACAGATACACAATTTTCAAATAAATTATATTTAATTTTATCTTTCTAGCTATTTCTGATATTAATAAATTAATCGGATCACTACAGTTTTGTCATTAATGAAATATAATTCAAAAATATTTTGTCATTATTTGTACTGTGATAAATGAAAAATTATCGAATTTAGTTAAATTCATTTTAATATCTTTTGCATGCCAATTCATAGCATTAAAATGTTTATTTTTATTTTATTGTGTTATGCATTAAATTTTTCTCAAGCTCTCAGAAGAATCTAGTAAACAATTATCTATCCCACGTTTAATATTATATAACATTGAATCTACCTTTCAAGAAATTTACAAATATGTTAAGTAAAAAAGTAAATGACAGTATATGCGAGATTACTTCACCATTAAACACGAAAAACAAACTTCAACACAGTGTTTTTATATTCTCACAAATTAAATTGTATATTTCATTTCGGCAGGTAATTACAGGAGATGTTGAATTTTTATCAAAACAATATCAATCATTATATACTCCATGTTTATTATTATATAACACTAAATCTACCCTTTCAAGAAATGTACAAATATGATAAGTAAAAAAGCATTATACGCGAAATTACCACCATTAAAAAAGAAAAACTTGACACAATGTTTTCATATCCTCGCAATTTAAATTGTATATTCGCTTCAGCAGGTAATTACAGGAAATGAAGAAAATTGAGTTTTATCAAAAGAATGTCAATAATTATCGATTCTTGTTTATTATTATATAACACTAAATCTACCATTTCAAGAAATTTACATATATTTAAGAAAAAAAGCATTATTGCGAAATTACCACCATCAATGTCAACCATTAAAAACGAAAAACATATTTAAAAAATATTTTTATACCCTCACAAATTAAAATGCATATCCGTTTCAGTAGGTAATTACAGGAAATGAAGAAAAAATTGAATTTTATCGAAAGTATGTCAATAATTATCTATTCCATGTTTATTATTTTATAACACTAAAATACTAAATATTACAAACATGTTTAAATTTACCCTTTCTAGAAATTTACAACCATTATAAAAAACTCAATTAATCATATTTTTAAATTTTTGAAATGGTAGATTTAAATTGTATATCCCGTATTTAGGTTTTAATTGCATAATAATAAACAGGATATATAATTAGTGACATTATTTTGATAAAAAATCTACCATTTACTTTACAATTACTTGCTAAACGGATATACATTTTAATGTGTAAGGGTATATGAAACATTGTGTTCAGGTATATTGACATTAATATTTTTGGTTAATAATTATCTATTCCATGCTTATTATTATATAACACTAAATCTACCCATTCAAGAAATTTACAAATATGTTAAGTAAATAAAAAAAAACATTATATGCGAAATTACCATATCAATGTTAACCCATTAAAAACGAAAAACAAACTTAAACACTATGTTTTTATACCCTCACAAATTAAATTGTATATCCGTTTCATCGGGTAATTACAGGAAATGAAGAAAAATTGAGTTATATCTATTTATATTTAATATTATATAACAATAAATATAATTACCCTTCCAAGAAATTTACAAATATGTTAAGTAAACAAAAAGAAAAGCTTTATATTTACAAACACGTTACCAAAATCAACATCAACCATTAAAAAGGAAAAACAAATTTAAACACAATGTTTTTATACCGTCACAAATTAAATTGTATATCCGTTTCAGCAGGTAATTACAGGAAATGAAGCAAAATTGAGTTTTATCGCATCTGCATTTAAAAACACATTTTTAAAGTTATTTCCAATCGCGTGATTCAGGAAACTAAGACACCAGAAAAATGCCATTAGCGACGAAGATGAAAAATTCAGAAGGAAGTTTAATTTTTAATGAAGTAAAGATAGATTAGTTTTTGCTCTCACCTTTTTTTTTTTGTCCCACCTTCTTTGCTTGAAAAGCGGATATCTATAAATAATATTTTACGTCAGGAACATCATTTTCTGGTACATGCTTCCATATATCTTTACTTATTCATAAAATGACAGTTTTGCCCGTGAAATATAAATATCACACGGGGAGACATTAATTAAAACGACGCTATAATTAACGCCTGCTTTGCGGTGACCCCCTTTGTGATGCTATAGCGGAGAGATTCATTTATTTTTGTGATAAATGATTAATCATTGATGCGATACCGCTGTTTAGAATTCAACCGAAATTTGATAAGGAGAAATAATTAATCAAAGTCTGACGGAAATTCTTCTGTAATTTAGATATCGGGAATGATTCGATTAAACAAATGCTAATGATCGATATTCAAACTATTCATCTTTGAAAAGAAAATAAACATTAATATATGAATGAATTTATCGATTTATTAGTTTGTCAATAATTTATTCATACTTCTTATCATATAAACTATCATATATATATGTTGTTTTCTTATTATGCGTAACGTTTATGATGTTCCTTAATAAATAGTTAAATAATTAATTAGCAACGTTCGTTATTTAATAGTAAAACGAGTTAGTTAATATGCATTCGATTTCTGCTGGAAGCGTGCTCTGTGATTATTGCTTTGAAAAATAATTACAGACTTTGTAATGGCTGTGATAGAATACAGTGAGTTTGGTTAGTTGAAATGTTTTTTCTCAACACAATATATATATATATATATACCGAGAGAGAAAGAGAGCAAGTTTTATTCATAGCTAATTAAAACGAGAAAGCTAACATTTGTGAGTATAACTGTAACATTTGTCTCACATTTAGAATTGCGGTATGCCGTTCTCAGGAGAGATGAATGTATATTCTTTAACAAGTACAAAAATAGCAACATATCACTCAAATTTGTCAGCAGATAAGCAGTGTTGTGATTAGTTATATCACCTTCAGAGATCAAAACTCTTACATGTGGAATACGGACTACACCATGTGTTGTTGCATCGTGATTGGTGATATACCATGTTCTGAGAAAATATTTACTATAATGAGAAGTGAGGAAACCTGATTCTCCTCTTCTTGAAGAATTATTTAAAGGGAGTTTTTTCGAAAAGAAAGGGAGAAATCTATGACAGTCGACAAAAAGTGTTGTTTTTTTCTCTTCTCTGAAGTGACAAAACAGGCCGGGGCTTTCGCCTGTTTTCAAAGTGAACTACATGTGGTTTCGTGTATCACACCGTGTGATAACTAAGGTCTGCCGCAGACTAGGCAATTAAATTTGTAATAGAGAGAAATCTGAAAATCTTTGATCTTGGAGTGAACTGCACTTGTGAATTATCTTTAATTTTCATTTTTTATGTAAATATATTTCTGTATATATAATTAATCTTTATAAAAAATGTCTCCCCATGAACTTGAAAGTGCAGCGGTTATAGGTCTAGTGCAGGTAGAGATGTTACAATAATTAATTAACTATGTTAATTTACACTCATGTCCATAAATTAAGGATAATGAAGTTCAGGCAAATAAAGAAACAGAAGCAAAAACAAATTTGACTTATTTGTAAAGTCTATTTATTAAACAAAAGGTAAAGAGCAAAAAAGATGCTATATGTTTGACATAATTAATAAACATTGCGATTTTTACTCCTGGAGCAAATTTCAAAAAAAGAACCTATTTACAAAAAACAGTATAACATGGTTAGTATGATGGTTAATATGGAGTATGTCTCCCGGACGATGCAATACAAGCCTTACAACGCCTAGGCATGTTGAGTATCAAATTATCAATCTGATCTTGGGGAATATTACACCACTCTTCAAGCAATGCTCTATGAAGTTCCGGTTGACAGGTGGGAGGTTGACGGGCTTCAATTCGTCGGCCAAGCATATCCCACTCATACTCTATTGGATTCAAGTCCGGTGAGTATGCTGGACAATCCATACGGGTGATATCCTCCAATTGAAGGCATTTGTCTACAATGTTAGCACGGTGAGGACGGGCGTTGTCAGCCATAAACAGAAATTCAGCACCCATGGCGCCCCGAAACAAACGTACATATTGTTCCAGAATGACATCCCGATAGATGTGGGCCTGTCATCGTTACACTCTGAACATGCAGGTCAGTTCTGAAACCAAGAATAATTCCTCCCCAAACGAGCCATCCTGCACCACCGTAACGGTGTCGTTCAATGGTGCTCTCTTGGTGGTAACGGGTACTTGGCGCTCTCCATATGAAAGCCCGGCGAGAATCAGACTGCAAAACCAAACCTGGACTCGTCGGAAAACATCACACAGGACAACTGTTGCGGTGTCCACAATGCATGCTCTCTACTCCAGGTTAATCGCAGGCGACAGTGAGTTGCGGTAATTAGAACACATCTGACAGGCCTACGATATATAGACCAATGTGCCCTAAGCGTCTGTACACGGTCTGCCTTGAAACTGTCGTACTGGTAGCTGAAGAGAGCTGGCGAGACAGGTCTGATGCTGTGCTCCGTCTGTTTCTTTTGGCAGTAACTGCTAAATACCAGTCCTCATTCGGCGTTGTAACTCGGGGAGACCTGTGCTGTAACATCTACTCACATTACCATCATCTTGGAATCGTTGCCAAAGCCTGGAGATGACACTCTGGGCGATTCCAAGTTCCTCGGATACTTCCAGCTGCGTACGTCCACATTCCAGTCGTCCGATAATTCTACCATGCAAAAATCATCCAAATGCTTCCTTTGTGCCATAGCTTTGCGGTTATTGCACTGAAAGGCTTTTAAAGCGTTTGTGAACAATTTTACTTCTTTGCCACCATTCCTTATATACCCCTCTCTTACACTCGTCATTGTGACGTACTATCCGCGCCATCTGGTGGTTTCCTGTAATTTGCATATTCTTCTTCAAGATGTGCGTCATAATTCTACAGGTGAAATTTTTATTTTAGGTTCAATTTCTGTGGGATTCTGAATTATCCTTAATTTATGGACATAAGTGTATTTTGTTTTAAATAATGTCATCCAGCAAATTTTTATAAGTATTTTTAAGAATTGTATGAAAAAAAAAAATCCTCATATAAAAACCTAAACACTCATGCTTTATCATCTCACTTCTTTATTTCAAATTACTATTCACTTTCATTGCAGTAAAACACATATTAAAAAAAAAAAAATTATCATTTTTAAATAAATTAAATGAAAGACGTGGAAATTTAGTGAGATAAAATTTTTAATAACAATTGCATTACAACATTAAAATTATATTAATAGTCTATAAATAATTCGTTCCTCTAAGCGCGAAATATTTTATATGAAATATTTAAAAAAACTTCTTAATTATTTAAATTTCTTAAATATAGACCTTTATATTTAATGTCTTTCGGTGAATAGCAGTACGAAGTACTTATAGTAATTATTAATGCCAAATTTAGTTGGTGAAGCAACAATTATGAGCTTAAAATTATTTAATTAAATAACTGAACTTAATAAGGTAGTAACTAACAAGGACTTTAATAAGTAAGTTAGTAACTTCTCAATTGAGTAAATTATATTTAATACTAACTATGACAAAGCGTGTATCTCGTATAAGATTATAGAGTACTTTACAGATTTTACCATGTAGTACTATAACATTTTGAGATGTGCATAATGTATGGCTCATAACACGTCAGAACTTAAATGCTAATGAGTTAAGAATTGCTTTAATAAACTGTACCGCTGTAAGTTCACTTTGAGATTTGAAATTTTGAGATAAGAATGGCATCTCTCAAATTGCATTTTCTGAGAATTCTCTGTGCTATAGTTGTAGAAACATTATCATCACGAAATAATAATTTATTCGGTTCCATTCTCCTATTTGATATCTAACACACACACACACACACACATATATACGTACTACTGTGCCCAAAAAGTAAGACCTATTTTCAACTTAAATTTCCCGGTAATATGGTATTTCATTTTTTTTTTTTTTTTTTTTGGTTATTGGCGCTGTCCTTGACATCGGTGGGAAATTTGACGTCAAAATATTCATTAGTGTTTGAGTCACTTTTGGTTTTGTTAAATGATAAAACTGATTCCGGCGATTTTTGAAATTTCTGAATTAATTGAGCAAGATTCTGCGTTAAATTTTGTTTGCAGAAACGTATAGAATGTTGCAGAAAGCATTCGGTGAACATTCCTATATCGGAAAGAAATGCTTAAAAGTGGTATAAACATTTCAAAGAAGGCAGAGAACGCGTTGAAGACGAAGAGTCCTCTGGTCGACCGCCACCCTCAACCGACGCAGTTCATGTCCAAAAAAATTAAAGATTTGATGCTTTCAAACCGTCGATTTACAATTAGAGACCTTACTGATGGTGTTGGATTTTCAAAATTCCATTTTAAAAGATGTTTTGGGCCTCAAACGCGTTAAATCTCGATTGGTACCGATTACATTGAATGCGCAAGGTCACACTGCATTGATTCCGTGTGACTTTTCGCCACAAATGAAGCCCATGTCGTTCCACACTTATTCCCATGATTTAGAATCGTAATACTTTTGGTTATTTCCTAAACTCAATAGACTACTCTGGGGTCACCGTTTTGAGTCGATTGAAGAGACATTTCAAAATCGCCGGAATCAGTTTTAGTGTCTCACAAAACCAAGCGTAACTCAAGCACTAATGAATATTGTGACGTCAAATTTCCCACAGATGTCACGGACAGTGCAAACAAAGCAAAAAAAAAAAAAAAAGGAAATACCATAAGCCCGGGAAATTTAAATCGAATATTGGTCTTACTTTTTGGACACAGTAATATAGTATATATATATAATGCATATCTTTATATATATTTTTCTTCTGTATGTGTGTTTGACAAAACGTTAGAAAATGTTTTTATGCTGTCTCGCCACCAGATGGGGCTACAATATATCAACTTCAGTACCGTGCAACAAAACGCTATAAAAATCGGTAATAATATGTATTCGAGTATGAAAATATGTTTGCGCAATCCACTTTATTGATACTTGCCAGCAGATGGTGCTGAAGCATTTCATCTTTCATCTTATTCAAACGATATGCATGAAAATTATATATGGGAACATAGAGAATATGTAAATACATTGTCGTGTTATGTAATTTTCAATAATGCATTTGTTTTGGTGGGACACTGCATATATATAATATCGTTCAGACTATTTTTTTAATGTAGTATGAACGATTATACCCTATTGGTATGTGATTATTTTATTAATAAACAAGGGTTTAATATATCTAAAGTTGGGAATAAATAAAACACATTTTTAAAAAAATTATTATTATTATAAGGAAAATAAGTGAATTTAATTTGGTAATTAAGGGCATTTATAAAATACATGGTGATACTCAGGTTATGCAATGGGTAAAAGTTTAAACTACCCCACAATAGAGGAAGGGGAATGTATATATAGCATATTGAGAAACAACTATTCTTCCTGTCCCTTGTAGTATTGAAGAAAATCCGGAAAATTCCAACTATTCCCTTTCACAGACATACGAATTTATCATACATGTTAGCATAATTTCATTTCACAGAGGCAATTACAATCTCTGCTGTCAGGAAATTAAATGAAAGTTGTGACAGCATGCGAAAGCAATAGGTTTAATAATGTTTATTTCATTAGACACGCAAATATGGGACAGTTACTGATCTCAATTGACATTATTTCAGGAGAATGATTTATTATTAACATATATAATTATAGCACGTTACATATTATAGTTTTTGATGCATTAAAATTTAACTTATACCGCATTCTATATGAGAATATGTAAATGTCTTCACAATTTTTCATATAATAGCGTATACATGCATGCAGTAGTTCGGGAATCCACTTTAAGCAGTAGGCCCCAGTTTAATAGAGATTTGTGCATATAGCTGACGACTTTACCACGTAAAAAAACACCTCCTGTTTCAAATTCCGATAGTAGGTAGACGGTCTTGGCCCACCAAGAGGCTGTTGTGCCAATGAAGAAATAGAGGAAGAAGAATAGCGTATTCCGTTGCCAGGAACAAAATTATATTTTTGGTAAACACTAGTTAGCGAACATTTTCACTAAGTGACGAAAATTATTTAATTTTCATTTTCATTTAAATAAAAATTTATTATAATTTTTTTTTAGGAATGAAATAATAATAATATATTAAAATAATTGCAGATTGTATCGTTTGCATATACTTGTCAGTTATTCAAAATTGATCTTGTATCATCAAATAATTTTTCAATAAACCAATGTCATAAGTAGTAACTCTATAATTTATGAATAAAATGCTAATTAAACATATTAAAATTATTTTTATTTTTTAATTTCTAAAATTCTCTGAGTTAAACAAGGCGTTTCCCAACAACAAAGTTTTAAACGAACTTGTTTATGACTTACTACAAGAGCATTCGCATCCACAAAACTTGGTAATTATCTTAATACTCTCGGGATGTCCGGATGCTCATATTAAGACTAGAGGCAAAAGGGTTTCAAATTTTGTAACTGCTTCAGAGATATAAGATGGGTTATTATGCTTGGAGTTGAATGAGAACTTGGATTACATTACGTGGTAGCAATTATGGAATGGATTGATGCAGTTCACTTGGATTTGCATCTAAAGTGTAAATTTTAGACAAGATAGAATTTGCTTCAGTTAAACCTGTTTGAAAATTTAATCAGATTTAATCAGGCAGAGGATTGTTTGGTTGAGTTATGTGTTCGTTGAAATACAGAATAGCGCAGGATAATTATAATTATTATAACTCGTTATATTGTACAATGTCAAGAGTCAAATAAAAAATAAAAATTAATTTTTTAAACAATCGATATATCCAGTGCTTTTATCTAGTTTTATTCTGTCCTGTTTGAAAATTTAAGCAGATTTAATCAGGCAGAGGTATTGTTTGGTTGAGATATGCTTTCGTTGAAATACAGAATAACGCAGGATGTTAAAACACAGTATAATTATAATTATTTTAACTATTTATATTATACAATGCCAAAGTCAAAGAAAAATAAAATTTTAATTTTTTAACGTTTGATATATTCAGTGGTTTTATCTAGGTTTTATGGTTAATATATAAATAAAGAACGACAGAGGCTAGTGAGCGTCAGGCAGCTAGCGTGATACTACATTTTAAAAATGTGTTGTTTTACAAAACATTCCTTACAATAAATTTTATATTTTTAGGAAATAAATTAAACAAATTATATTTCCTGAAATTGATAGAATTACTTTTTTTTTTCATTTCTAAAAAATAACATTACTAAAGCAGACGTCTAAGTTTTTCTTTTCAAGAATGAATCTTCCAGAAAAGTTTTATTTCTATTAAAAATCATTGAGAATAAGTGATCTTTGTAAATAAATATTTATTGTGCACTTAAAAAAAAAAATCACATGACAATTTATATAAACTATGCTTATTTTTTATATGTTATATTTAAATACTATTTTATTATAGATTAAAATAAATAATATTGCAAAGTAAATATCCAAAACACTTTGATAATTACACGATATGTAGGTCATGGAGGACATAAAAATAATTAGGATTGCAATTTATATGAAAAATAGACGGATTAAAATTGTTTTTTTCTTTTTAGTTATTTTACAAAAATACGAAAGAAAAAAGCAAGTCAGAAAACATTTTTTGTCAAAAATTATTAAATAGGCAAAGTAATAAACAAACAGCGGTAATACCAGCCATACGAGCTTTAGTTATCTCTCGCTCATACGAAGCAGGTATTATGTCTTATCGAGACAGGATAAATTCCTTCCTAGAAATCGATACCTGTATTAGAGAAATCAAACTACAATAATGCGGATACGGTAGAGGTAAGCGGATAAATTGACAAACATGAAGGCTTGTAGTAATCTAGTCATGTTTGTAGTAATTTAGTGTAAGCGCATGGCCGCTAGTGATTGTAGGTAAGAATAATAACGTTTTTGTATAATTTTATTTTTTTACGTTTACAAAGTCATTTGCAAAAGACAGCGATATTTTCAAGCCATCTATCATAATGCCTTCCCCTGAAATGATCTATACACCATCATATATGAACCAAACGTATAAAGACCGAATAACAAATGCATAGTACAAACATAATGATATAGTATCTACTTTTTAGAGTCATAGTATATTCTTCCCATGTTAATCAACTACATTTAAATCTATTGCTATTTTGGTTGCAGAGGGATTGTTGAACATCATGTGATGTTTTGGTATGGGATGCTATTTGACATCATTTCTGTACTCTATTACAAAAATAATATTTATTTGTCAACAAGTATACCTGTTGACATACTTTTGAAAGTTTACACACTCATTGCACACTTTTTTTTCAATGAAATTTGCATGAAGAAGTATTAAATAAGATAATGCTATATTGCGCTGCAAACAGCATTCGGCAATTCTTGAATAGCCATCAGTTTTCACTAATTTCAAAGCTTTACTTCTTTATTGGATATTTATCCCATCATAGTAATCTGGCTAATGATTGCCCAGTAATGAAACCAACCACATATCATCCGTGATTACATTGCATGATCATTAGTGAAAATTATTGACTCACATATTTATATGGATAAATAACAGTCTTACTGAAAACACTCGTGCAATGCCTATCATTGAATACCGAAATGAAAATCAAGAATCACTGCTACTACTACAGTATGTCTTCTGCAGAAAACAACGGTTTTTGTTCGCATACTGCAAGTCAAAACCAGTTATAATTTCAATAAATCCATACTTGTAATTTATATTACATGGATAATACACTTGGCTTTTAGTTTTCTTATTCTTCCTGGTATTGCATTTTTAATTATTAATATTGTACTGTTTATTATTCACAGACGACTTGTATTGTTTTATATTCTATTAGAACAAATTCCATTGATATATTTCGCATGTTTTTTAAAATCTTTATAATATTGAAATTTAATGGATTTAGTTATATACTAATTATAATTGTATTTTGAAATACACATGAACTAGCACTCAAAACTAAAAGTAAAAAAAAAACATAACACTCTGTTTTACTTATCACTTTGTTCTAAAATGCATTTAGCGACTACAATGTTTCCAAATCACGCTACTCAACTTTTTAACGCCTTTCCATTAAATATCGTCCCCCTGGACGAACTTTTATTTTGCTCTAAAATGGCAAAGGAGGGTCCTGATGGCCGAATGGCTAGCGCTCTGGCGTTCGGTACCACAGGTATCGGGTTCAAATCCCGGCTTTTGCCCATGGGTGTTGTAGTGGTTCGGAATCCACTTTAAACCGTAGGTCCCGGTCCTACTAGGATCGTAGAGAGCTGCGGAGGCATTGTTACTCCGCGTCCGTGGCTTACCATCAAGTGACACGCGCCCCTGGGTAATACAAAGTGAGTAACATTGGTGCAGCTCTTATGGCGAAGATCACGGTCTATTTGCCAGCTGCATTAGAAGAAAAAAAAAAATGTCAAAGGTGTTTGAGTTGGATTTGGTGCTAAACACCTAATGTTTCTCCCCTAATAAACACCCTTCGTTATTTTTTAAAGTTAAAAACTGTGGATATCCTAACACGGGAGAAGTAGTAAAAATAGAAACTGTCAGTTTGGTAGTTATTTTTCTCTTCTGCAGTCCGTATTGCGTAGTCCTACGGACCTAAGTCACCTTCTGAAATCCACGATAAAAATGACGAAATATGTCAGAAAACCCGTGCTTTATGCTTTCCATTACAGCGTCATCTAGCGGTCAACAGCGCTCTTTCCGTCCATGAATTATATGTTGAAAATTGCTGGTTTACATGTTTTCTATCACCTCTTAAATTTTTGCTCATAAGTTTCGATACATCCCATATGCTAATCATATTTGTATTTTGAAAATAAAATATGATTACACCACTACACCACTCAAAGGCTAATTATACAAAAGCAAAGGCTAATTATACAATTAAACTCAAAGGCTAATTATAAACTGCAAAAAAATAACACGCTGTTTTATTTTACCACTTTGTTCTAAATGCATTTAGCGACCACAATGTTTTCAAATCACGCTACTTACATTTTCAACACCTGTCCATTAAATATCGTCCCGTGGATGATTTTTATTTTGCTCTAAAATGTCAAAGGTTTTGGTAGTGCACACCTAGTTATTCGTTTTTTTATCGCTATAATGTTAAAAACTGTGGATACCCGAACAAATGTGAAGTGGGAAAAAAATATAAACTTTCAGATTGGATAGTCTGATTGATTTAGTTCTTTTTCTTGCAGTACACACACGTTGCGTAGTCCTACGAACCGACGTCATGCCTTCTGAAATCCACGATAAAAATGACAAATATGTCAGAAAACTCGCTCTTTATGCTTTCCATTATAACACCATTTAGCGGTTAAAGCGCATTCTCTGCGCCTGTGGATTGTATGCTGAAAATTACTTGTTTAGATGTTTTCTATTACCTCTAAAAGTTTTGCCCAGGAGTTTCGATACATATGTTTGTATTGATATTTGTATTTTTGAAAAAAAAAAAATATGACCAACACTAAAAGGTTAATTATAAACTGCAAAAAACTAACACTTTGTTTTATTTATCACTTTGTTCTAAATGCATTTAGCGACCACAGTGTTTCCAAATCACGCTACCCAAGTTTTCAACGCCTCTCCATTAAACACTGTCCTGTACTGTCCTTTTATTTTACTCTAAAATGTCAAAGGTGTTTGAGTTTGTTTTTGGTACGAAACATCTATTTATTCGTTTCTTTTAATGTTATAAAGTTAAAAACAGTGGATATCCTAACACAGAGAAGTTGTAAAAAATAAACTTTCAATTTGGTAGTTTTTTTTTTTTAGTAGACCTACTAACAATCAGGCTATTTTGTTAAAATGAAAAAAAAAAAAAATATTAGATTAGTTATTTATTTCAGTTTCAAGGTTGTCAGAGAATGGATGCGTTCACTTAAAAAAAAAAAAAACAATTCGATCGCATACATCGCATTTAGGTAACTTAATTGGGTAATATATTTAAAAGTATTTCTACAATTACTAACACATTTTACTCCAAAATGAATAAATATTAAGGATATAAATTAAAATGATGATATAATTAAAGAAATTTATTAGCATTATAGAATTAGATTTATTTAAGTTGTTACATGTGAGTATAAATCTCAATAGCTTACCTGCCATGTAACATTAATGGAACGAGAAGAAATTGAGTCGCTCGAATACCATGGGAGCTCTCCTTGGCGCTATGAATTTTAAAAAATTAAATTAGTGAGGTGCAAATTAAGTTTAATGTATTATTTAATTTATAAGAACGTGCATTATAAAAACTCATAAAAGATTTAATTAAGTGTATTAAATATACAAATGTGATTCATTAAAATATAATAATAATATTAAATCTATTATTTCTTTTCACATTATGCAATCATCAAAGGAGTTGCACTTTATGTTCTTACAAAACGATAATCAATGCAACTGCCTGTTATTAAGAGTACTATTTTTATTTCAAATTGTAAAAGATGTAAATGGGATTAAAAGTATGAAAGTATTAAAAATGTTTTAAAAAATAAATAAAAAGTAAAAAATGTGATTATAAAAGTATAAAAAAAATGTTAAAAAAATAAGGATAAACTATTTAAGGACATGTATATTTGAAAGAGATTTTAGAAATGTATTTTTTCTTGTTTACATATATATAAATATAATTTAATTAAAAAGTAAATGAAATCTAGAAAAAAAAAAAATAAATAAAAAGGAAAATAAAAATAAAAAAAAGGATGTCGGACTTCTGGGGTAATCATTTTTTCTTTTCTAAATATAAAAAATAATTCTTAAAGGAATTTTTAATGAATAATAATAATTCTCTTTACCAATTATTAATAAATAATTAAAAGAAAATATGTTAATATGTTCAAAATTAACAAATGAAAAGGATGTTTATTAGATTTTTCTTCAGTTTATAAAAGTATTCTGTTTATATTAGTTTTTATGTAATTACTATTAAAAAAAAGGAACACATAACGACAAAAGATATATTCAACAATAAATTAAAATAATTTAACAATCTATCTATCTATTATATATATATATATATATATATCTGTGTATAAAAATATATACATAACATTTTAAAATTTCAAAGATTAATTAATGTTCGTCAGTATTAACTATGTTTCTTTGGAAAGATAAATTCAAATATTGAACTCTTTCTATACTGCAATTTTAAAAATACTTTTAATTAATTAATCATTTTTTTTACAGCTACAATTTTGATGAGAAATACATTATCTTATTTAATTATAAAGCAATTAATTTTTTTGCTGCTGTTATTGACAAAACAAACAGAACCATAACTGTCTCACTAGAAAAAAAGAATAATTCTCAGAAATACAATTTAAAGAAAAATACAAAAGCTCATTATTAAAATTTTGTTTTTCTTTTAAGAACGTTTTTTTAGCGATAATATAATAATTTCAGTTGTCAATTATGTTTTCCTTATTCTTTATTTAGTTACATTATAGTTTTATAATGTAAAATGCTAAGAAGCTGTTTTAAATTTAGTTATCTGATCCTAAGAATAAATTTCTGTTAAAATATTTCTAAGCACTATTACTGATGTTTTTCTAAATACATGGTATAACAGAGACATTAGATATACCAAATATATATCAACAACTTATACAATATATTATACATTATACAACCATATACAACATTAGATATAACAGATATACCAAATAATAAGACTTATTTCTTTTAATTATTTTAATAATTTTTTATATTAATCCATTTCTTCTGTTAAGAAAATTATTAATATTTTTAATTTATTCTAAAAAAATACTCTTGTTTTTCTCTAAATTTGAACATTTTTTGCAGGTTGAAAAGTAATATATCATTCAATAGGCTTGTTCAGTTATATGTATCTTATTTTAACATGTTACTCGCTCTTATTAATAATTTAAAAATATTAAATCCATGTTATGAACAGCGGCAATATATTTCATGCTATAAAATAACCAAGACATGAATTTTAATTCAATGTTTCAGATGAAGACATCATTTCACTGATAGTAAATGCTAACATTGACAGTAACATACTATCTTTATTTAATATTAATCAGAATTTTGGATGGCATGGAAGATTAATACAAGTTTGATGAGGACTGAAGCTCCAAATTCCTGCTTTTCCGAATTCGTTATGCTGCATTAAATCAATATTTTATATCTTCTTTGGTTGACCAGAGGTACTTTTACCAATCCATTAAACGCAGCTGCTGATTTTACATGGGTTTGAAAATAGAACGTGTATTGTTCTCTGGAATTTGTAGGTATGTTTCTTTTAAGTTTCCATACTATTTCATTACATATATTTTAATATAGAAATCTAAGATTATGTATATTATTTTTTATTAAGATATAAATTATAAATAAACTATAATTATAATTATATATATAAACTATTTAGAATATATTTATACTTAATTTATCTCTCCAAATTTCCATCATTTATTTAAATAAATTTTAAACATTAAATATAATTTTATTTAATTCAAATTATTTTAGCAATTGATGAACGAAATATTATTTTAAAAATAAGTTTTTAAATATAACGTATAACGTTTAACGTTTTAACGTTTTTAAATAGAAACTAACAAAAATTAATAAATAAATTAAAAAAAACTAAATGATTAAAAATTGTAAACTATACTAACTTAAATTATTTTAAAAAAAAATATTAAAATGTTGTTACTCAATGTGAGATTACAAATTTTCTCATCTAAAATTAAATTAAGTATTAGAATAATGGAATTAATCAGAAAACAATTATTCATCCGAATACAATCAGTATATCGAAAAGTTATATTTTTATTTAAATAATTGTTTAATATAATTAAATTTCATAGGACATTATAAATATGTTACAGGAAAATGCAACGAAAACGTTAATTTACTAATAGATAGAATATTGTTAATGCTATTAATTAAATAATGCCAACTACTATTCAATAACATTTTTATTGTATTTAATTTATAAAAAAAAAAAGTTTTATTTTGGTTTAATTTTATTCTTCTGCAAAAAATAATGTGTTTGTTTCACATTTATACAGATAAATAAATACACTAACTAATATTAGTTTCAAAAAAATTTAATATCCTTATAAATTTTCTTTCAGTAACTATTACACTTAATAATGGCACTATCACGTTTAATAAAAAAATAAATAAAATTCTCCTTTTATTTTTCATTTTTAATGTACATTCAAAATACAAATCAGGTAATTGTGAATCAAAATTTTAATCCTAAATCTGAAATTATTTTTCTAGTTCTAGCAATGCCACATAAGCGTACCTCTCTGTAGATATTATTTAAGAATGCCATTTCAAAGGCCTTTATACCTACGTTCTTCCAAAGTTGTGACAGCAACTTCGGCTGAACTGTCTGTCCAATATATTATATAATTAAATATTAATTATTTTAATGTATAATTATTAATGTATTAAATATGCAATACTTAAATATATTGCATATTTAATTATAACATATTTAATATTTAATATATTACACTACTTAATATTACAATTAATAAACGTATAAATTTCCTTTTTAGTAATAATCAAATTCTATGCATATAATAGGATAAATAATATTTTCCTATTATTTTTAATGTATATTAAAAATAAAAATCAGGTAATTGTGAATCGAAATTTGCATTTCTATATCTCGAATTATCTCCCTAGCTCTAGTAATGGCACACAAAAGTACCTCTTTGTATATATTGCTTAAGAATGGCACTCAGAGGCCTTTAAATAATATAAAAAAATATAGGATTTTATAAGAGATTTTAAATAATGAATTCTAATAATATTTTTATTATATTATTAAATAATTAATTCTATAATATTTTTCTCACACATTTTTACAGTTAAATAAATACATTAATAATTAATAAAATAATATAATTAATATAAATATTTAATATACATATAATGTTTTCTTTTAGTAACTATCAAATTCCATATGTTTAATGGGAGAAAAAAATTTCCTTTTATTTTTGTCTTAATGTATATTTAAAATTACAATCAAGTAATCGTGAATCAAGATTTTGAATTCTATGTGTGAAATTATCTCCCTAGCTCTAGTAATGCCACATAAGAGTACCTCTTCGCAGATATTGTTTAAGAATGCCACTCAAAGGTCTTTATACCCACGTTCTTCCAAAGTTGTGACAGCAACTTCGGCTCCAAACTGTTCTGTCCCATATATTATATAATTAAATATTAATTATTTTAATGTATAATTATTAATGTATTAAGTATGTAATACTTCAGTATATTGCATATTTAATTATTACATATCTAATATTTAATATATTACACTACTTAATATTACATTTAATATATGTATAAATTTTCTTTTTAGTAACTATCACAATTCTATACGTTTAATAGGAGAAATAAATTTTCCTATTATTCTTAATGTATATTCAAAATAAAAAATCAGGTAATTGTGAATGAAGATTTTGAATTCTATGTGTGAAATTATCTCCCTAGCTCTAGTAATGCCACATAAGAGTACCTCTTCGTAGAGATTGTTTAAGAATGCCACTCAAAGGCCTTTATACCCACGTTCTTCCCAAAGTTGTGACAGCAACTTCGGCTCCAAACTGTCTGTCCCATATATTATATAATTAAATATTAATTATTTTAATGTATAATTATTAATGTATAAGTATGTAATACTTCAGTATATTGCATATTTAATTATTACATATCTAATATTTAATATATTACACTACTTAATATTACATTTAATATATGTATAAATTTTCTTTTTAGTAACTATCACAATTCTATACGTTTAATAGAGAAATAAATTTTTTCTATTATTCTTAATGTATATTCAAAATAAAAATCAGGTAATTGTGAATGAAGATTTTGAATTCTATGTGTGAAATTATCTCCTAGCTCTAGTAATGTGCCACATAAAGTACCTCTTCGTAGAGATTGTTTAAGAATGCCACTCAAAGGCCTTTATACCTACGTTCTTCCAATGTTGTGACAGCAACTTCGGCTCCGAACTGGCTCTCCCCCAGGGAGTTTTCGCATTTCACCCGAAAAAAATAACGAGTCTTGGGCTTTAATCCACGAATTACCAGCGCTGTTTCCGAACCGGGGACTGTCATGGGGCCGCCGGTGCCCTGGCCTGGAAGAAAGAAAATACATGTTACTTGAAACTGAAAGTTTCCTTCGACATTCGCGTACAATCTAATAGCCTCCGGGTCTCCCCCAGCGGCGCAAATGGCTCTGAAGTTTCTGTTTTGCTAAAGAAACAAAGAATTGAACCTGGATTAACCCGCCTTTATGTACAAAAACTGGGGCATCAAATGGATAGCCATGTTGGATGTAAAATTGAAATTAGATCACCTGGTTTGAGTACCAAATTGGGATTTTATTAAAGAATTAATTGTACTTTGAATAAAATAAATGCTTCTCGATAAGGGGACATTTATGTTATTTCAATATTGCATTAGTAAAATTAAGTGAACTGAATTTTAAATATATGTATATATATATTGAGGAAGGGTATAGCTTTTTGAAGAAAATTTAAGGGTTAACTGCAGTATTTTGCATCATAGATGAAAATATTATTCGATTATTTTTTATAAAGACATTGTGTTCAAATATTCGCATCCTCCTCTCAAAACTGCATATTGACGTTGAAATTCAATTCCAGTTAACTTGTTGGACATTTATTTACTTTCATCATTGTATATGTATTATTTTAAATAAATTATAGTTGGGTAAAATAAATATTTATCTTAGTGATTTTTGTATGTAATCATAGAACATAAATTTATAATTTACATGCTTAGTTAAAAAATTTCCAATTGTAATGCAATTTTTTCTAAAAAAAGTTATGTAAATTATTCATATACTATAGATAGGTAAATTATTACTTTCATTATTCTTCAACACCTAACAACTTCTTATTCTTTCTCTGAACACCTGCGACATGTTTCTTTAAAATATTTACAGTTATATATATATATATATATAACTGTAAATATTTTAAGATTATATATATATATATATATATATATCTGTAAATATTTTAAAGAAACATGTCGCAGATGTGCATTGTTATTTAGATATTAGAAAAAAAATAAACGTGAATATATTTTTAAAGATATGTTTAAAGCACGATAAGCTACGTTTTCTTTCATGGTGTTTAAATACAATTTAATATATAAATATAAAATAAAAGTATGTTGTTTTGAATTCACTAAGAAAAAAATGTAAGCATTCGCATTCTTCTGAAAATATTGTGGAATTATGCACGCCTTATTTTGTTAAATATTTCTTTGCTTTGTAATATTTCTACAGCAATTTGTTGGCAAGTATAAATCTTTGTGAAATTTCACACTTGAATATCGATGGATAAAATTACTTCAAATAGTTGAAAAATTTAAAATTAAAGGAATACAATGAAAATGTAACTAATTTTTTTGAATCTTCCTCCTCTTTTGATGATCTTATGAAAAGATATGTTAAAAAGTGGTATTGGAAGAAAATTATTTATTTCGAAAATCCTTTAATTCTTTTTACAGCTTTTTTTTAAATCGACAATTTCAGCGACTTTTTGAAAAAAATATTTTTAAATTCATATAAATTTATAAATAATTTATGTATAATAAAAATATATATAATAAATGTAAAATCGAATTATTGAAATATAATATGGTATCGAACTTACGTTGTTATATGTGTTTACTCATTAATGCATTTTGAAATAACGAAAAACACAGACTTTAAGGTATGCATGCCGCATATTTTGTAAAATGTTTCCTTGTTTTGTAAAATATTTCAACAGAAATTCTTGGGAAGTTTAAATTATTGTAAAATTTCAAACTTGAATCAATGGATAAAAGTATTAGAAATAATTGAAAAATTTTATATAGAGAAATAAAAGAAAATATAGCTACTTTTTATGTTTTTCCTCTTTGCATGATCTTTTGAAAACATTCGTTAAAATGTGGTATTGAAGGAATAATATTTATTTCAAAATGATTTAATTCTTTTAACAACTTTTTAAATAGACAACTTTTTGAAAGAGAATTTTTAAATTCTTATAAATTTATAAATAATGTAACGCTTAACACAATGGCCTTGTAAAATCCAATTAATGAAATATAATATGGTCTGGATTTACATTTTTATCTGCATTTACACATTAGTGCATTTTGAAATAACGAAAATAGAATCTTTAAGAGATTTCATACTTCATTTAATAGATCGCCATCTGAAACTAAAGGAAATTAAAACTCCTGATGAAGCTAATTTAATTCTTAAGAATGTGAAGGACTTCATTAAATTAATGTAATGTAAATTTGTATCAGCATCTATTAAATGAGTCTCGTGTTTATTCATTGCGCATGACGTGAAATAGTTATTTGCATTTCGTCTTTACTAACTTGATAAAAATTTCATTCTGCCATTGAATATAATTTGGGACTTTTATATTACAAAGCTCTGATTTCATTGATGTTGAAACAAATTAATTTATCCTTTTCGAAAAGCACAAAGGATCTCAGCTTATGTTCTTAGTGAATTCGTTATAATAGGAAGCACTGAATTCAATTTGAGCTCAAATTTTACTGCTATCGATTGAAATATAATTCATTTTGTGTATATTTTGGGATTCAACAAAATATGTTATTTTCTAAATTTCAAATATTTAAACTTGCTTCATTTGTTAGATACTAAACAGATTATAAAAGGAAATAATTATCTTGTAAATATTATTGTTCTTGAAATAAATGGCTTATTTTCAAATTGGTTTATTGATTTTGTTATAAGAATTATAGATATACTTTTGTACAGTTGATTTATTATGATATTAAATTGAAAATAAAATATAGTTAATGGGTAAGAACTGTCTACCCGATTATACACAAATGTATGACAACTACATAATTATGAAAATATTCGTAAATTAATTTAACAAAAAATATTGTATTTTTATTGTCCTTAATTAAAGTTATTGTAACAGTAAATTAAACAGTTAAATGGGTGTTTAAAAGGATAATAATTGAAAAATAGACACATATATTAAAATGTTATATAATGAATTAACTTTTATCGAAATAAATTTTATTCAAAATTACAATAACCATCAGAAACCGATGTAGATTAAATTTTCAGACAATGAGTGCATAATGTGTAGTTTAAAAATTCAGTGCAATTTAAAATGAATGGTACAGAAATCCTTCATATGTCTGCTGTAATGAATTTATATTCAGAGTTTGAACGAAGCATTAATTATTAAGCTTTTTAGAGATATTCGATGTTTATAATAAGGCAGATATGCAAATGATATTCTAGTTCTTGTCACATCTGTGCCAGCTACCCTATCCATTGAATTGTTCAAATTTATTAAATGCTATAAAGATTTATAAATGCTTTTCTTTCTTAAGAGTTTTAACTAATTTTATTTCTTTAATATTTTTTAAATATAATTTTAATAAATATATATTTTTAATGTAATAATTAAAAAAAAAAAAAATAGAGAAATAAATTGAAAATGTAAGTATTCTTTTTTAAGTTTCCTCTTATTTACATCATCTTATGAAAAGATTCATTAAAATTTGGTATTGGAGAAAATTATTTATTTTCAAACCATTTTATAGCTTTTTAAGTCGACAATTTCATTGACTTTTTGAAAGAATATTTTAAATTCGTTTTTTTTTTTTCATAAATTTATAAATAATCTGACACATAACTCCATGGAGTTGTAAAATCCAATTAACGAAATATAATAAGGTACTGCACTTACATTTTTGTATGTATTTAAACATTAGTGCATTTTGAAATAACGAAAAATATAGTATTTAAGGCATTCATACTTCATTTAATATATCGTCATCTGAAACTAAAGGAAATTAAAACTCTTGATGAAGCTAATTTAATTCTTAAGAATGTGAAGGACTTGATTAAATTAAAGTAATGTAAATTTGTATCGGCATCTATTAAATGAGTTTCTTGTTTATTCATTGCGCATGACGTGAAATAGTTATTTGCATTTCGTCTTTACTAACTTGATAAAAATTTCATTCTGAGATTGAATAAAATTTGGGACTTTTATATTACAAATCTCTGATTTCATTGATGTTGAAACAAATTAATTTATCCTTTTCGAAAAGCACAAATGCTCTCAGCTTATGTTCTTAGAGAATTCGTTATAATAGGGAAGTACTGAATTCAATTATGAGCTCAGAATTTACTGTTATCGATTGAAATATAATTCATTTTGTGTATATTTTGGGATTCAACAAAAAAATATGTTATTTTCTAATTTTCAAATATTTAAATCATGTTTCATTTGTTGAATAATAAGCAGATTATAAAAGGAAATAATTATCTTGTAAATGTTATTGTTCTTGAAATAAATGGATTATTTCAAAAGTGATTTGTTATAAGAATTATAGATATTTTTGTACATTTGATTTGTTACAATAAAGACGAAAATAAAATATAAATAATGAGTAAGAACACTATACACGATTATAAACAAATGTAACAATTACAGAATTGAAAACATTTGAAAATTAATTTTTAATAAAATAGTACTTACTAGATGTATTTTATATTATATTATAATAGTAAATTAAACAATTTAATGAGTGTTTAAGAGGATTATCAAAGAAAAATAGACACATTTAGTAAACGACAAACCATGAATTAACTTTCGAAATAAGTTTTATTCAAAAATAGCAATAACCATGATAAAAATGTAGATTAAATTTTCAAACAACGGATGGGTAATATATTGTTTAAAATGCAATGCAACTTAAAATGAATTATACAAAAAAAAAAACATTCGTATGACAGCTGTAATGGATTTTTATTTAATTTAGATTTTGAAAGAAAGATTAATTATTCATTAATTAAAGATAAATTGTTCAAAGTTATTAAATGCTATATATTCTGGAGAAGTTCATTTACGAACATCTTGTGAAGGTAGAATCTGGAATTTATGGTTAATCTTATTGTATTTTTCCCATAAGCTTTGGTTAATTTTATTTTTTAATATTTTTTTAAATATAATTTCTTCAAACAGAATCATTTTTACATACTCCCCGTTTTAATTCCTAATTTAATTTCTTTAATATTTTAGAATAGAATTGCTTTTTTTGATGCGTTTATTTGTTGATAAGTCAAGGAATTTCATGGTAATAAGTAGCCCATCTGTTTAGGTATGAATCTTATAGATTTGTTTTCTAAAATGCTTGCTAAATAATGGTATTTATCATGATAGATTTAAAAAAAAAATAGGTAGAATCATTGCTTCTATTTAAAAATAAGTAATCAAGAACTCATTTGAAATATATCATTTTTTAAAGATAATAATATAATATACTCCTCTTCATTTTACGCAACAGCTCCATATCAAGTCAAGGTCGCCTGCCTGCTGGCAGATTTCGAGATAGGAGATGTCTTCTTTTACGGAGTGTGATTATCAGTCCTATTCCCAACAGTCATATTAGATCGGGACCTACCATTTAAAGTGAATTCTGAACCATTACAAGCATACATGTCACCCCGGGACTCGAATCCGAAACGTGTGGCACCGACCACCACAGCGCTAGTCATTCAGACAATAGGTACCAAAAATTATATCTTGTATATAGTAAATTATTGTATATAAAACATATATTGCGTATTTAATTCATGACTTTATTGTTAGCCATTAGATGAAGCGAAAAAGATCCAATACACAAATCGAATCAGTATGTGATTAGAAATAAAAGGAGATATTGCTAAGACTTAACTGAAGAAGTGTGTAGCTTGTAAAATTTATTCTGATATTTAAATTTCTTGCTTTAAGTATATATGAATTCAAAGTATCCAGGATTTTTCATGATGGACAATGATGCTC
>BPLR01005913.1:0-181615 GCA_021605095.1 Caerostris extrusa
GTTTATTAAATTGTTTCACATAGAAACACCGTAACTGGTGTGGCCACGGCTATTACTATGTAGAGTTACGTGTAAAAATAGAGGGGAAGAAAATACAATTTGTTTTGCTGAACTCAATTTGTAGTCGAATAAATTTATAATATCGAGTAGTTTTTAATAAGAAAACTGTAGCTATATTACAGTTTTTATTGGTGATTCTAACATTCTGGAGTAATTGATGCAATATCATGACGAACTTTTGCTTCCTGGATTGGCTTCCTGTTTTGATGGTGATTCTAATATTCCTGGAGAAATTGATGCAGTATCTTGACGAACTTTGCTTCCTGGATTGGCTTCGTGTTTTGTTGGCGATTCTAACATTCCTGGAGTAATTGATGCAGTATCATGACGAACTTTTGCTTCCTGGATTGGCTTCGTGTTTCATCAGTGATTCTAACATTCCTGGAGTAATTGATGCAGTATCATGACGAACTTTTGCTTCCTGGATTGGCTTCGTGTTTCATCAGTGATTCTAACATTCCTGGAGTAATTGATGCAGTATCATGACGAACTTTTGCTTCCTGGATTGGCTGCGTGTTTCATCAGTGATTCTAACATTCCTGGAGTAATTGATGCAGTATCATGACGAACTTTTGCTCCTGAATTAGCCATGGTACGGCTATTGCTCTGAAAGTTATGTCGTAAAACACATGAAATGAAATATGATTTGTTGCTAACCTAAAATTTGTATACGAATAAATTTATATATGCAGTAAATTCTAAGAGCTTTTAATAGAAAATTGTGGCTATATTATTGTTTTTATTGGTCACATTCCTGGAGCAATTGATGCCCTATCATGACGAGGAACTTTTTGCTTCCTGGATTGACTGTGGTTATTGGACACATATCCATTGAATATTTTATTGTTATATTTCCGCTACTAATTGCTATATTTTGAATAAATTTGATTCGTGACTTTTGAAAGAGTATATAAATAGGATCTTTTTATTATTCAAACAGTCCAGTGAAAAAAATATACTTACACATAAATTGAAATTCATGCGAAGATTTCATTTTTATAATTTTATAAAGATTTGATAACGATTGTTAGCTAGAAATTTCCATAACACTTTAGCAGCTCTTTCAGGAAAGCGAATCGTGATGGAAAAAAAATTCAAAAATATCATATGACCTCAATTTTTACATAAATTCTTGAAGATTTCATGTTACAATGGTGATAGAAAAATAACCTCTTGTTGGTAATTCTTTCTTAGTGCTTAATATTTTGAAAAACGCACATAAAAATTTAATCTGCATTTCAAATTAAGAGGAAGTTTAATCCTAGAGGCGCCAGTGACAGTACAAAAGAAACAGTCAAATTCACATCTGTTTAAATAATCATTATTTATTTCGTAACCAGTTAAGAACTGTCTGTTTTTATTTCTTTTACAACCTTGACTTGATGGTATTGTCAATAGAAAAATCACAAGATTTTACCAACAAATATTATAATAATAATAATACAGAATCCATCAAACGTGATAGAAAATATAACACAATAAACAATCGGTTTTTAAGAATTTCGCAGAAAAGAAGTTTTAATACGTATATTTACACTTATAAATTGAAAACCTGAAAAACTCATTTTTCTTGTTGCATTTCTAGTACAGGTGCTAATTTGAAAGTTACAACGCCTTTAGTGGGTGTTAAATATAATAAAAAAAGTGCAAGGTGACCAAAAAAGTGTTAATAATTTAAGTACACAAAGCATATTCAATCAAGTTTTAATAATAATTTCAACTCTTTTTCCATGGTCAAAAAGTTAGTTGCAAAAATATTGTCTCAGATGTTTAGTGGCTGACAAATATTCATTGTTTTCTACAATTCATTTGAAAACAGTAGCATTGTTATAACCAGATTTCCTGAAACAGTTAGTATTTATAAAAGGATATATAAAGTTTTTTTGTTGATGACAGTGCTTCCTTTTTATTTATTAAAAAAGTTCTAAAACACTGAGATACAGTGTAAAAGAAATAGTTGCGAAATATAAGATACGTATTTATTTTCCAAATTAAAAAGAACATGACGAATAATGTGGATCGTAAGTATAGCTTTCCTTTTTGTGTGTATAATTAACTCTAATGTGTATTTAATCTTCTCGAATATAAATGCTTTATAATTACGCGTAGCTTTACCTGTTGTAATGAATATAGCGCCCCTCTGAAGAAATTTTGTTTTTTAATAATATTTATTGTTGCAAATTGCTTTTTTTTTTTTTTTTTTTCTAGATTTAATAAAGATTAAGATACAATTTAGAAAGATTTTCCATGATGCCAATTTTATTTTCTGGATTTTTGTTTTCCTTAATTTGTATTATTGAAACTTTTAAATTCAAACAGATTTTTAATGTTTTCAATATGAATAGAATGCGTTGTAGCAATCCAAATTGTGCATTATAAAGAAATACTTCATAAAGTATTTCAGTGCTTTGGTTTGGTAAAAATGAAACAGTTTTAATATGACTTCAAAATCCGAGCAATTTACTTAAAAAACATTTTTTTTTTTAATTTTTTGGAAAAATTCTTTTCATAAGAAAAGAAATATCAAATCAAATTGAAATATATGAATATAATTTAATCATGTAGTTCAAGATATATGATATTTCCATATCTAGGGCAATACATTTATTCGCTAATTTTTTCATATATTAACAATTGCAAGTCAATGATCTTTTTTATATCCTATGAATTAAATTAAGAACATTAAACACGTATTAAAATATGTAAACATTTTTTAACAGTAACTTAGATGTCACAATTCATTATCTTTTATGGTGCCACTGATCTTATAATAATATTATGAATGTCTGTTTTGTTTGCTTGAAAACAACCCCATTTTTTTGTAAGTTTACATAGTTAATGCCCTCATTTTCCTACGTCATGTGAATAATCTTTCGTCAACAACGAATTGTGCATTTCGAAAGAAAACAGACAGTAGACTGGAACTTGAAAGAATAAAAGTATACAAAGATACTAACTTTTAAATGGTGTGAGAAGCCTTTATTATTTTTTTATTTTCTATCAATGCACTCGAAGGCCAATGGCGATGTTTTTAACCAATTCAATAACCAAATTGTGTTTTTAAAGGTAAAAAGGCGCTGTTTTGGCGCCTTCTCACGTGCTAGCACCTCATCTCTGATATCACAAGTTACATAATAAAGAACCTCCCCAAAACCTGTCCTAATTCACTTTGGATTTTTAAAACCTTCAAATTGAGGGAGAAAAAACAGTATTTGATTCATAAAGAAAATCTCATTAAAAATCAAGGGTATACAGAACAGTATGATAATTAATGTCAAATGTTTACAACTTAATCAAATTTTTCACCTCCATGCATGGTTCTGTTTTGAAAGAAACTTCAATACAGAAGTTACTATTGGGGTGTTTACGCACAACAATTAATTGTGCCGGGAATCCATCCAGAACTATCTGCGCCAAAAAAAAACCAGCCAAGTAAAGCGGGTTTTTATATATTTTTTCATTCAGTTAGAAGTAAGTAGTTTGTTTTAATGTTCTTTCTCCAAGTGGCGGCTTTTCATATCTCGCCAATCAGGGTGTTGATACTTGATCTTTGAGAGTCGCAGCTGATATCGGGCGTCAGATAAACGCTATTGGACCCTTTAGATAGATATTACGCTCAACCGGGTAAGAACTGATCATTTCTGATTTATATTGATTTCTGTAAAGAGGACCAACAGCTTGCTCCAAGTTTTGTTTGAAAATCGATGGGTTACCAGCACTGGCCTGCAAATTTCTCGGAAGAGATCAAAACTCCTCTACTAGAAAAGAGAACCAAGAAAAAGTCCCTTAGAGGCAAGAATCTTCTCTTAATTTTATTTGTAAATTAATCTGTAACATTTAGTTGCCTATGGAATGAAGTAAAACCTCAACGTAACAAGTAATATGAAAAATAACTCAGATCTAAATCCATTTGATACTAATTTAAAGATGGTTATTAAGCTGAAAAGTTGGTAAATATTAATGTACAGACTAATATATTGACCATGACAAGTGAGCAAAAAATAATTAATGATGTAAAGGATATTCTCTAAATTTTAACTGAAATAATCTTCAGTATTTTTGCAAAACATTAGATTTTTTTTTATATTGCAATTTTTAAAGCAGTTAAATTTTTGTAGGAAAGAGCAAAATTTCTACATGTTAAAAAGTAAAAAAATTTATAACTATTTACTATGTTGTACTGGTTCATATTTTTAACTGCTCTAAATCCCATGAAGCACGTATGGCATTGATTGAATACCACAGATCATTTATCTAAATTAAAAAAATTATGTTAAAAAATGTGTTTGTTTCACTTTTATTTTCAGAAGAACAATTAACGATATCAAGAATATTCTTTAAATTTTAATTCAATTAATCCTCAGTACTTTGCAAAGTATTAGTTTTTTATATTGCATTTTTTTTAAAACAGTTAAATTTTTGTAGAAAACGCATAAATTTCTACAAATTAAAGGGTAAAAAAAAAAAAGTTATAAATTTTTGCAATGTTGTGCTGGTTCACAATATTTGATGTATATATGCTCAAAATATTTAAATATTTACAGTGTTGTGCTGGTTCACATTTTTAATTGCTCTGAACCCCATGAAGCATGTATGGCATCGGTTGGATACCTCAGATCATTTATCTAAATGAAGAAATTATGTTAAAATAAAACGCGTTATTTCACTTTTATTTTCAGAAGAATAGTTAACGATGCCAAGGATATTCTCTAAATTTTATCTCAATTAATCCTCAGTATTTTACAAAGCATTAGATTTTTATATTGTGATTTTAAAATACATAAATTTTTATGAAAATTACAAAATTTCTAGTTGTTAAAGAGTAAAAAAAAAAAATTATAAAATTAAACAACAAAGTTAGATAAACCATACGCTGCCTTAAATGACGATTTAGTGATTATATTTTCATAATTAATTTATAACAATTAGTAAAAATGTATTTCTTAATATAAAAAGAATAATTTCTATATGCAGAAATGAAAATAATAGAATTTTAAAATCTAAATGAAAAAATTATAGAAACAAAAATGTTAAAATACTTTAATATATGTAATTTATATATATTCTATAAATAAAGAATATTTTTTATAAACGTCTATAAAAAATTTAATTCCAGTTATAGCAAAATATAAAACTTTTATGTGTTGAAATGTAAATGATTCAACTATAGTATTTAAGCATAAAACAGAACTGTTATAAATTTTTACTTATGAATGACTTGATTTTATTAAGTATTGGAGACAATTCTATTTTGAAATATTTTTGTAAACTTATTTAATAAGCTTTTAATTTTTCATGGTTAAAAATAATAACTCAGACCTAACATAATTTTGTTATTTATAATACTCACTCAAAGCGTACAGATATTCGAAATTATGTGTTGAACATTTTATATATATATTTTCTATAATTGTTTATATTTTTTAAAAATGCAAAATTTAGTACAAAATTTATTCGTAATCTAACGTATTTCCATTTTTCACTTTTACGTCATAATGTTACGTCATTTTTGATACAGTATACTGTTAACACGGATCGTCTTTTTCACAAGACTACCTCAGTAAAATAGGTAACTAATTTGTCATATTATTGTCGTATAGCTATTAACCTGTAGATTGATTAGTTTTATATATATATTTGTATTTCGGTTTTAATACGCTTATTTATTTATTAATTAAATGTATTAACTAATTTTAAAAAATTAATCAAACTTTATCACAGAGTTGTCCAAAATAGCTGTTTCCAACAATTATGTAATATTTAATAAATTTATCCATTATTTTATGTAAATGTTATAGAAAGTATTCATTTTTATCCACTTGTGATACTATTAAAACCTTATTCTTATCAAATTCTTTAATTTTGTTGTTAAAAAGTCAATGTCAAATATGATTCTGGAGGACAAAATATATTTTTAAAAAATATTTTGTAATTTAAATTACAATTCTAATGATTTTGACAAAATCTTTGTACAAGATGTATCTCAACCAGGGTTTTAAAAATAAGTTTCGCGAGCTGAACAGGTTTCTCGGCTTTCTTACTGTAATAGATAATTCTTGTAATTTATTCCTAATTTTCAACAGGATAAGAAAAGGTTAGATAACAAAACTTGCATATTTAAGCAGTAGAAATCCAGTATAAAAATAGACTACATTCGTAAAAAAAAAAAATTCTGGCCAATTATTAAAAAGTTAATGCACATTTGAAAGGTAATTTTTTAGAAAAGACCTAAAATAGAACATATTAAATTTATTATATTCTACGCGTAATGACTAAATATGTTTTATTTAAAAAAATTGTAATTATAACATAATTTACTAATTTTTTATTTTTATTACCAAATCTTACACGTAAAACAGAAATACTTGAAGATATATGCATATGAATATTAAATTAAATGTAGTATTTATTTACAAAACATTTTTTTTTTTTTTTTTTTTTTGTTTTACTGGCTACTGTTTCATAAACATTTAGCAAAATTATTCTTCAGTTTCATAGATTTTTTATGTGTTTTAGTTTTCTGTTTGATCTTATATTTTGATTTGCTCATGTAATTCATTAATCACATTCATATGTACTAAAGACCGATTCAGTGGCAACGCGCACCGCTGGTGAGCATTAGGGCGGAGGTTCAATCCGCTGGCGGCTTTGTTGTAGACACTGTTCCAAAAACAACGAGGAGACTCGATGGCATTTGTGATATTCGCCATTTTGCCTCGTGAGTCGGACTACTTGGTGGAAGTTTTCCAGCGTTTCACCCATACGATAAGCAAATTCGGGATAGTTTTCCTCTAAGAGTCCTCCTTTAAGGCACTGCCCTCCTTCTTTAGCGACTCAGAGCTAAGTCAGAATTCTATCTACAATTCCATCATATCAGATGCTGTCCCTTCTGTCCATCCATGTGTTGATTATTCATGGCCCGGTGACAACTTGTGTAGCTAGCGTGCAGAAGGGCTGGGGTTCGAATTCGCTGGAGGCATGGCAGTAGTCAGTGTTTTTCAGAAACGACCCGACTCGATGACGATTGTGAGATGACAATGTGTCTCGCTTCAAGAGTCAGGCTGCCTGGTGGGAGTTCAAAAGGGTAGCAGGGTAGTAAATCAAATATTTATTTTGTGTTTTTACTGTACGAATTGATCTACATGTATTCATAAAATTACAAAGAATATACATGTATTTGTTTAGATCACAGTAAATTATAATTATATGTAATTACTTTATGGATAGTTCTTCACTGTAGATTCAAATATGATTATCATAACATTGCATTACGCTTTTCGTTGTTAGGTTCAATGACTTTCAATATTACAAGCCGCGTTTTCAAGATAAACCAGCTTTCCAAATACAAAAATTCGGAGAAAAATTTTTTCTCAGAAGTAATTCTCGAAGAATTACACAAAGGGAAATGGATGCCTTTCGTTATGTGGCAGAATTAAGCAACGAGAAAGCACACAAATGCTTTCAACATTTCAAATTGCAAGAAAAAAAAAGCGAAGAAACATTTCACCAACTTGATATATCTTTTATTTCGTCCGGTTGGCTGGTATGACGAATTTGTTCAGAAGATGGTAAAAAAAATTCTGAAAGCGGTTTATGGTAATCAGATTGTGAATGTTCCAGCTTTGTGTAAATATTTGGAATCTAGAAGGGTACATCTTTTAAGCAAAATATGAATATTGTATAAACATGCGATGCTGTTTAACGCTCTTTTCTCAGTTTTTATTTCTCAATCTTGAAACATGTAAGTTTATTGACTTTTTGCAGAACTACGTGAATTACGAAAACTACAGAGCGCTGAAATAAATAGCAAGTTACAAAAGAAAATACGTCTAAATATTGTGTCAGTTCTACAAACGATTAAAAAAAATTCACTTTGAATGTTTCTAATTAATTAGCATTTTTATGAAATATAAAGATTATTTAATGTAAATAATAACAATTTGTCGATTTTTATTAAAAATGAAAGCACAAAAAAAAATTAATCTTTTAAAATAAATGCTGCATTAAAATTTGTGAATTATCAAAAATAAAAGTATAAGAACAAAATAATTACAGAAGAAAATTTGAAAGTATGTTTTGGTAATTTTTAAGTCTCATATTAATAATTTCTTTAAACAAGGCAAGAGTCTTCTATAAATGAAAACGCAGAATTAAAATATTAATTTAGTTTCGTTACAATAAAAGTAAAAATTGCAATTTGAGAAGGAAATTTAATGTTTTAAAATCAAAAGTCTATAAAAATCAAAACATTTATACCCTTTTTAAATAATTGAAATGTATTTTTATTTTAGAATCATTCTTTTATTAATAGTAATTAAAATTTATGGAGGCCTGTGGCCGAATGATTGTCTTACTGCCACATGTTTCAGATTTGAATCCCGATGGTGCCATGGATATTTGTAATGGTTTGGAATCCACTTTAAACCGTGGGTCCCAGTCTAATATGACTGTTAGGCGTACAGTTTTCAACCTTACCCCGTAAGAAGAAAGTATCATTTCAGAATCTGCCAATAAGAAAACGGCAATCATCCAACATGGACTGTAATGCCGGATAGTTGATTGCCTATAGTTGATAGCTTGATTGAACCTTATAATATAAATGCATAATAATACCAACAGTGCGGAAATTTGTAAATGACTCAAATCAAAATTAAAATTAGTTGATTTCGTTTCGTTAATTAAGAAATATAAATTTCTGAATACTAAGTTTGATATAAATTTCATATTTGATCAATTTTGTACTTTACGTATAAATCTAAGTTCTTCAGCAATTTTTCTAATTCAGAAATTTATATCTTAGACTTTTTTTTTGTAGTTCAGAAAAATCATACATTAAAGTCTTTAAATTAACTTAAGGTTGCACAGATTTTTGTGGTGTGCGAATATTTATGGTAAAAATTACCCTAAAGTATACAAAAATGTAGGGACTAGGTTTGGTTTGGTTTGTCGCTCTACGGTCATCTTGTGCACACGTTAGGCTAAACAGAGCGGGATCTACGGTTTAAAGTGGATTCCGAAACACTACAAACATCCATGGCACCGCCGGGACTCGTACCCGAAACCCGTGATACCGAGCGCCAGAGCGCTGGCCACTAGGCAACTAGGCCCCTGTATAGGGGCTAGGTGCAAATTAAATAGTCTTTAGTAATCGTTTTTTTAATACTCTTCTTCTTCATTGACGGCTTCATGGTGGGCCAAGACCATCTGCTTCCTGGCAGATTTCGAGACATGAAATGTTTTTCTCTTTTTTCGAGTTAGAGTTGTCATCTCTACGCCCAACAGTCATATTAAACTGGGACCTACTGTTAAAGTGGATTTCGAACTACTTCAAACGTCCATGGCACTGCCGGGAATCCAACCCAAAACTTGTGGCGCCGAACACCACAGTGCTATATTTAATAGTCATGTCTGTAAAATTTTAACTATTATTTGTTTCCAAATGGGTTTTGCAATTTTATAAAATATTAATAAATTATTATAAAATGCCTTTACCAATGACAGCAAATAAAGTTTGAAACTAACGTAGATAGGGATGCTGTCTACACGTTATTTAAAAAGTTCACATTTTTTAATTTGTAATAAATAAGAAAACAATGAATAAAATATTTTTACATTATTTTAAATGTTTACTTTTGAGATTAAATAATGTCAAATTAAGTTTTCAAAAAATTTCGTTACGTATTACTTTTTTTAAAGCAAAATTGACATGAGAGCAGGAATCTATATAAAGGCAATGATGGGTCTCGTTTATGCATCCCTGTTCAAATTATTATGAACATGGTACATGGATTTTCTAAGAAAAAAATCACATTAGTTTTGCGCGTGATGCTCTTCGATGATCTCCCTGATTTCAAAGTGCAAAAACGCATGATGACAGCAACAAACATTATCAATTTATGCTTCTATTTGCATCCAAATCAATCTCATAACAAACGAAACAAAAACCAGATATTAGTAGCTAAGCAAGTTGCTGCAAAGAGAAAATCGCTGATAACAATTATGGCCGTGACTTTAATAATCTGACAGTGACCTAGAATCAAGATGGCGTGTGTCTGGAAAGTTTTTTTTTTTTTTTAAGTTTATAAAAGGAAAAGTCACCTCATTCAATATCAATAAAATTAATCATTTCTAGAACAATCAATTAAAATTCAAAATCAATTGAGAACAATCAATTTTTTGAACAATTTATAGAATCAATTTCTAAAGTAATTCATTATACTGTGCTACTAAATTTTATTTCTCGATGATTATTGTTGAAACTATCGAATTTCTCAACGATTGTTGTTGAAGTTATTGAATTTTTTTGAAAAAAAAAATTTTAATTCAAGTATTTAAAGTTTTAAGGTTATCATTTCTTTTATATCAATTGAAAATTTTGATAAAAGTTTTAAGAAATTTTAAGAATTTAGTATACCACCAATGTTACTATAAAAATGTCGAATTAAAATCATCATTAAATCATTTAAAAATTGATCTTACCTTCCATTTAAAAAACAGTTCAATTAAATACAAACTTATGCTGTAACCAAAATAATACAATTAACATAACAACTATCATGACTAAAACGTGATTTACAAATTTTTTTATTGAAAAATTACTCAGTTATTTTCACTTGAACTAGGATAATTAAATAAATTTAATTTAATTTTAAAAAGTAAATAATAATAATGCATTTATATTATTATTTTGTTATAATTCAGTTATCTCTTATTAAAAATTGCGTTCTCATGGAACATGATTCGATACAAATCATTTATAGTAAAATTTTGTAACAGCATTTCACAACCATTTCCTCTGTACTTCACCCATTTTTAAGTATAAATAGTATCTTCAAAAGGATAAATGCTCCTATAATTAGAAACCCCTAAATATTTTTCCATGTTTACGCCCGATTTCGCGTGTTTTCTTTTAAAATATTATTTCTGCGCTGGTAGAATTAATAGGTTGATTAAAAACATATTAAAAATAATTTTGTTATTTCTTTTGTTTACTTGCAATAAAAATATAAATATTGTTAATAAATATAGGAATACTTAGAATTCAGAAACTTAAAATTTATTTGTTATTAGCTCAAAAAATATATGATTTAAACGTGAAAGTGCGATAAATAAGTTAATATAAGAATTAAAACGTAGCCAGTTTTATCAGGGAGAAAAAGTGTGATCAATATGATGAAAAAATTTGTAGGTAAGTGTACAACATTTAAGATTATTTCCTTTTATTTTAAATATTTTATTTACTTTTATTGAAAAGTAAAGGCATTATTTTATAAGAATCTTTGAAAAGTGTTTATATATTTTACTTGGCTGTGTTATGCAAATTTTAATATAATATAACAAATTAAATTTATGTGTAAAATTTTTTTAATTAAATGCATAAATTTCAAAGTATGGTATGATAAAAATAAAAAAAGCACTGCTCATATAGAAATTGCTTTTTAGTATTAATTGTTTTAATTTTAAAACACCATATAGTAATAAATAAAATACTGCTTTGAAATAAATTTTTAAGGAAATTGAGAAGTATAGGAATCAATGTTCTTCAATGTAACCTGTGATGTAATGCAATAAATAACAAGTATACAACAATTATACAATAATGTAATAAATATACAATCTCAGTACTATAAAAAAAATGAAAAAAAATAAATAAATGAAACTTTCATTAGCAATTTTTTAGAATTCCAAGGAGGTTTATAAAGGGAATAACAAAAAAAAAAAAACATAAACTATAAATCGGAATTATATTGTTATAATATTATCGTTTCTTTACAAACTCTTTTATGTCCGAAATGTATAAAAAAATTTACTGATAGCTTTAATATTAACTTTAAACAGAATTAAAAAACATACAGGAAAAACAATTCTAAGCTAAAAGCAAGTGAGTTTAGCGGTTGTTCTGTTGCTATGAACAAAAATTTCAATCAAAATAAATATTTTGATTATAATTCACAAACTATAATTTAATTTCAGTATCAAACCTATTTTTTATATTAATACTTAATTTACCTTTTTTTACTGAGCATTATTCTAGTTTATTTATTCAAAAATTTGTAATATAAATTTTGAAATTAAATAAAAAACATAGAAGTTAATAAATTATTTAAAAATTAGTTATTGGGTTAAATTGGCAGTAACAATGATTCTTTTTTAACTAAACTGTATAACAGTTATTACTTGGAGTATTTAACAATAATAACTTTTAAATAAATAACATTTAATAATAAAATAATAACTTTCAAATAAATAACTTTTAATAATAAACTAATAACTTTTAATAATAAAAATAATTATAACTTTAATAATATTTTAATAATAATAACTAACAATAACATAATAACTTTTAATAACTTTTTACAAAATCATCGAAGTCACAGGCTCACAGTTGAATGTTTTTTTTTTTTTTTTTTTTTTGAAAAAATAAATAAATACAGCGTGACATGATTGTATAAAGAGCATCAAATTCTGTCCATTATTCAATTCATAAAAACTTGTTTCAATGTTAAATAAAGGTCATTGCTTAGAAAGGATTGTTATATAAGAATGAAATAAACAATGAAAGGGAATCTCTAAGCAACACTGAAAAATCATTTTATACAAAGTATCGGATGTTCATCTGATCTTTGCCTAATTTAATAAACATGCTTTATTCAGTAACATCACATAGCTAAGAAGTTATAGGTGCGACTATATATGAAAGTTCTTTTCGGTTCGAAGCAGTTCGTAATATTTTATTTTCAACAAAAAAATATAGTTTATCTCTCCTCCAATATATTTAAGAGTTTTAATGATTCATTTTGTTTATTATTAATAATATTTTAGGAGCTGATTTTTTTCTCATAGCTCAGTATATTATTCAGTTGAGCTTAATTCAGAGAGCTGAGCTTATTACGAGCTTAATTCAGAATATTATTCAGCAGCGGAAAAAAAAATTATTTTCTGTTGTACTTTAATTAATAATTGCATAAAAATATAATGATAAATAATTTTAAATATTAATTTTAAAATATAAATAAATTTAATTTATATTTTATATATAAAATATAATATTAAATTATATAATAATATATAATTTTAAAATATAATTAATACTATAGGTTTATTAAAAATATATTAAAATTTTGTCGTTTCTATATTGTTTACTAGCAGTAAAACATAAATAGTGTTAACAAATATATGAATACTTAGTATTGTGAAATTTAAAGTTTCCATAAAAATTTATTTGTTATTAACTGAAAAACATACGACTTAAATGTGAAAGTGTGATAAATAAGTTGATATAAGAATTAAAACAGAGCCAATTTTATCAGAAGAAAAAAAGTTAATAAGTATGTTTAATATGATGAAAAAATTTGCAGGTAAGTGCACAGCATTTCTTTTATTTTAAATATTTCATTTATTTTTATTGAAAAGTAAAGGCATTATTTTATGAGAATTTTTGAAAAATATTTTTAAATTTTACTTTGCTGTTTGTGTGATGCAAGTTTTAATATAATGTAACAAATTAAATTTATGTGTAAAATTTTTTTAATTAAATACATAAATTTCAAAGTATTGTATGATAAAAATAAAAAAAGCATTTCTGATATATAATTGCTTTTTAGTATTAATTGTTTTAATTTTAAAACACCACATAGTAATTAATAAAATACTGCTTTGAAATAAATTTTTAAGGAAATTGAGAAGTATAATGTTCTTCAATGTAACCCGTGATGTAATGCAATAAATAACAAGTATACAACAATTATACAATAACAATAAATATACAATCTTAGTAGTATAAAAATGAAAAATAAATAAATAAATAAATGAAACTTTCATTAGCAATTTTTAAGAATTCCAAGGAGGTTTATAAAGGGAATAACAAAACATAAACTGTAAATCGGAATTATATTGTTATAATATTATCATTTCTTTACAAACTCTTTTATGTCCGGAAATGTATTGTAAAAAAAATTTACTGATAGTTTTAATATTAACTTTAAACAAAATTAAAAAAACATACATGAAAAACAATTCTAAGCTAAAAGCAAGTGAGTTTAGCAGTTGTTCTGTTGCTATGAACAAAAATTTCTATCAAAATAAATATTTTGATTATAATTCTAAACTATAATTTAATTTCAGTATCAAAACTATTTTTTTATATTAATTCTTAATTTACCTTTTCTTATTGAGCATTATTCTAGTTTATTTATTCACAATTTTTTAATATAAATTTTGAAATTAAATAAAAAACACAGAAGTTTATAAATTATTTAAAAATTAGTTATTCGGTTAAACTGGCAGTAACAATGATTATTTTTTGAACTAAACTGTATAACAGTTATAACTTGGAGTGTTTAATAATAATAACTTTTAAATAAATAGCATTTAATAATAAAATAATAACCTTTAAGTAAATAACTTTTTAATAATAAACTAATAATAACTTTATTAATATTTTAATAATAATAACTAATACTAACATAATAATTTTGAATAACTTTTTTTTTTTACAAAATCATCGAAGTAGCAGGCTCACTGTTGAATTTTTTTATAGAAAAAATAAATAAATACAGCGTGACATGATTGTATAAAGAGCATCAAATTCTATCCGTTATTCAGTTCATAAAAACTTTTTCAATGTTAAATAAAGGTCATTGCTTAGAAAGGATTGTTATATAAGAATGAAATAAAAAATGAAAGGGAATCTCTAAGCAACACTGAAAAATCATTTTATAGAAAGTATCGGATGTTCATCTGATCTTTGCCTAATTTAATAAACATGCTTTATTTAGTAACATCACATAGCTGTGTTATAGGTGCGATTATATATGAAAGTTCTTTTCGGTTCGAAGCAGTTCGTAATATTTTATCTTCAACAAAAAAATATAGTTTATCTCTCACCCTCCAATATATTTAAGAGTTTTAATGATTCATTTTGTTTATTATTAATAATATTTTAGGAGCTGATTTTTTCAACTCAGCATATTATTCAGTTGAGCTTAATTCAGAGAGCTGAGCTTAATAAGAGCTTAATTCAGAATATTATTCAGCAGCGGAAAAAAAAAAATTATTTTCTGTTGGACTTTAATTAATAATTGCATAAAAATATAATGATAAATAATTTTAAATATTAATTTTAAAAATATAAATAAATTTAATTTATATTTTGTATATAAAATATAATATTAAATTATATAATAAAATATAATTTTAAAATATATATAAATATACTTTATAAATTTTAAATTAAAAAAAATTTTTTGAATATTTTTAAGTATATCATTTATAATACATATATATATATATGTATATGTATAATAATATATATACATAATATGCTGTATATATATTATATAAATATTATTAATATATATAGAGAGAGAGAAGAGAGAGATATTATAATTTTAAATTATATTTTATGTATTATATTTTAAATAATTTTAAAATTATATATAAATAATATAAAACTCACTTTGCTGTAAAAGTTATAAAATATTTAAATATCATGGAAATAGTATGTTTAAAAATTTATATATAGCTAGAAAATTTTGTCAAGGTCTTGTTTTTTTTTTTTTTTGATATTATATTATTTGATTTTAGGAAAATAAAAAACCATATTCCCGAATAAAAAAATTCCTTTTTAAGAGGAAATCAGAATCTCAAATATTTTTGTATCTTAAATCAGAAGCTCCTCATTAAACAAAAGGTAATAGTAATTACCAATAATTATTAGTCCGTCTGGAATTAATGAGAGTTAAAAAAAAATTTTCTCTGAAAAGTTCCTTTATATTTTCAAATTTTATTTATTTATTTAGATAATTAAATTTCTATCTGTGGAAAATACATCGCAACCTCTTTAACGGTTGAGCTTCTCATTTGACAATTTCTCACAATTGACAATTGACTTCTCACAATTTGAGAACCGTTGTCATTTTAACTTGGAAGACATTTTAAATCTACACAAATCTCAGTTTTTAGTAATTAAGGTATAACAAACGTTATATAATATGGAATTTCCACATTCCATTTCAAATTAAACTATCTTCATTATTCCACATGGCATTGTGAATAGAAAAACGGTTACTTTTATGTAACAGCGGTAGACCTTGGATAAGAAAACATACAAAGAAAGTTCCCTTTTTTGTATCTTTTACCCATCTTATACCCAATCCGGTTTATTAAAGGTAGGCAACGTAACTTAAAATTCAGGCGCGTGTAGCACCAACCTTGGTAGCTCTATACTTTTTTATGTTACATGACCTTCGAAAAAGTTAGTGCTTCAAGGGCAGAAATATTTCTTGAACATCAATCAAGCCTCAATAACCTCGAAATTATGGTATAACGCTTTATGTAACAAGTGTTTGAACGTTAAGTGTTCGGAATGCTTTTTCATTTACAGCAATTATCTGTATAAAATTATTTATTTTTAATTGTACGATAACAGTAACTCGTTTACTGTATAAAATATGTTAAGAAATGGATTTTTATCGCTACAGGAAATATTTCCAGATTAATAGAGACACACAAAATATAGCAGACAGGAGACAATATTTAAGAAAAGTTTTAGATCCTATTCATTTTGTGACAGGTTTTTAATAATCTTCATAGTTTAATTCTGATTCTAAAAATATTGATAAAAATTTAGTATTTTTATCCTATTTTAGCAAATTTATTAAGATAAAAATTCATCAAATTTAAAGTTAGAATTATTATAAATTTATTATTAAAATTATTATTAAATTTAATAATTATTTAATTATTATTAAAATTGTTATCAAATTATTAAAATTATTAGCAAATTATTGTCAGAAAATTATCAATAAAGTTATCAATTTAAAAAAAATATATATCAGAAATTAGCATGCTTAAAAGGTTTAAAACGATATTTTATTATTTCATAACTAAAGTGAAGCATGGATCTGGCAACGCCCATCACCATAGTCAATATTCAAGAAAATAAATACAATTAAAATTAAATAAATTCAAAATCATGAACAATAATTAATCTGCTAAGTTTATTAAAGTTGTAAATTAAATTTGCGTAATAGTATTAATTGTATAATATAATTAACAAGCTAATTAAAAAATTAATACAAAATTGTTAATATTATTCATGTAGAAAATTTATTTTTACATAGGTCTTAGTAGTAAAATGATGTTAGTTTAGAAATCTGCATTACTCTTTTGCATTATGGATTTTGCATAAAAGTAGAACAATGTGTTTTTTAATTAGTTAGATGCAATTAAATACGTAATAGAAAATATTTTCAAAACAATTCATAAATTCATTAATTCTGAAAAAAAAAAATTGTTAAGATCATAATTATATATTTTTCTCTTAAATATTATCAATTTTGTGAAAAGTGTTTTCTAAAAATTCGTTGTTTATAGAATTTTGTCCATCAAAAAATATGCTCTCAATGTTAAATAGCTACAGTTATTTAAATCGCATGATTTTTCATGGAACAAGTTTAAATAATGTTAACCTATAAAAAATAAATAAATGTGTAAAAACAATTATAAATTTTTACTATTTCAAAAATGTCAAAAAACTTTTGTGATTAATATTTTTGGAATTAAAATTGTTTTATGAGGAAAAAAATTAAAACAAGTTTTGACTAATATGCTCTAAATCAATATGTACTATATCCAGTACAACTATAGTTTCAAAATTTTAAATAAAAATGATAAATAAGTATATTAACAAATGCTATTTTATTGTGTAATACATATTATGAGAACTATAAATATAAATATATATTATTCGAACTATGATATGAAATTATTCGAAAATTTTTTGACGATGATTCCGAAATGAATTGAAAATTATCATATGGACAAATAAAAAATTTTTTTTTTTCGTTCTAATGCAGCTGGCGAACACTTAGACAGCTTGGTCTTGGATGCCTTAAGGCAAGCGCTGCACAGACGTACTCACTTTGCATTACCCAGGGGGAAAATTGATCTTGAAGATAAGCTACGGACGCGGAGTAACAATGCCCCCGCAACGCTCTACGATCCTATTAGACGGGACCTACAGTTTATAGTTGATTCCGAACCACTACAAACATCCATGGCATCGCCGGGACTCGAACCCGAAACCTGTGGTACCGAGCGCCAGAGCGCTAGCCACTCGGCCATTCAGGCCTTGTAAATAAAATATAAATGCACAAAATTCATTAGCTTTTATCAACTGATAAATGATAATAAAAAATACTAATTTTATTTGTGAGAAATAAAATTAATATTTCTGTTATTATTTTATTTTATTTTAGTATTTTTATTTTCTCATGTGAACATTTTTTTTCTCACTATATACCAAACTTAAAAAAAAAAAAAAAAAAAAAAATTTTCTCCTCTAAGTAAAATAATTTTGTCTATGTTTAAAAAAAACATTGTTATTCCAGATGGTTCTTTTCATGTACAATAATTTACTTTGTGACACCACTAACAATTTATGGTTCTATTATTTTTTACTATTGTCATTTTGGTGAAAAAAAATCTTTGTGTTCCAGTATTTAACCAACCATAAAATATTTTACACATACTTGTATATTTTTACATGCATGTAAATATCAGTACCTTTACCTTGACTTGAGGCTAAAAACTCCTCATTTTCAAAGGCATTTCTAGCTCATGTGAAAAAACAACGATTGTTTTCCTTCTAAATCCTGGATATCTTATGATAAACATATTATCATCACCTTTTTAAGACCAATCCAAAACACCATTTCATTTCTAGAAGTTTGCTTTGAATGTAGATCTTGTGTTAAAAAAATTTATGGTGGGCGGAAATGATTTACAAAGGCAAAGTGAAAGTATAACGACTTACACTTTTTGATAACAAATTAAAATCCTGCTTTCAACTTGAAGCTTTCACCAAGTTTAGTTTCAAAGGGTTAGCTGAATAATTTTCTTTCAGCCAGTACACAATGACTTATGGTATGTAGTAAAAATTATTACTTTTAAGTATCCTGTTAAATCCTTTTAGTCCTGTAAGAATTAATAGTATGTTTCAAAAATAGACATGCAGAATGTTAATTAATAAAACTAAAAGAGCTGATATTGTTTTCCCTTCTATAACAACATTTTTAAACGCTTTATTTTAAATATGAGAATTTGTACATTACCAATGCCACCTTCTCCCTTGAAATTTGGGTTCAGTTAGATAATTAATAGAATGATGACGGATAGGATTTAAAATTTATCACTGCATTAGGGTAACGGTATGCAAAAACTTTGTAACTTGTTAATGTTTGATTTTAAAGATATTTTATGTTAAGACATTGCGAAATACCAATTTTAAGACTTATTATCAAAAATATATGTCTTTTAATAGTTGGATATAAATTGATAGATTAAATTTTTAGTTTCAGTGCGCCAAATTTATGTAATTTAAACTACAAATTCGTGAGTAAATATTGAGATCTTAAAATAGGCAGAGAATGAAGGTTACGAATTATTCTAAAGCAAATTTCTTAAATGTAAGATTATTATAGTTTATTTACTTCATAATAAATACTGCATAATATTTATGCTGCTTTGCATTCTAATTATTAATACTATTTCATGAACTAACCTTCTAGAATAAAATTCTTTTAATATCTCTTATTTTACCATAATTCGTCAACTTGTATTATGTAAAATACTACGTTTTATAACGTAAAAATGTTTTTTAACAAAATTATTCCATTTTCGTTATTAAAAATATAGTAATAAGACACAAAAAATTAAGATTTAACGAGAAAAATATTAACAGAAAAGTGGTTTGAATTTTTATTTAAAAACAATTTGAGATCTTACACAAATAGAAACGCCGTTATCATTTGTTAATCTTTGCCAGTATGGAAGAAACTCGTTGGTATGAAATATTAACATTCGATGTAGAAATAATTAGTACTTTGTGATGTTAATAATATCATCATTCTATAAGTGGTTTAATATAAGAAACGTAAGTTCAGTTTTAAAAATTGATGTTGTCTGTTTTGTAAATTAGAGCATACTATAAAACAAATGTATTCTTTCCTTTAGTCTAGTAACTGGCAAGTCTATTGTAATCTATACCATCTATAGTGGTAATTATGTCTTTCAACACAATGTTAAAGAAATTGATTGTACAAATTTTTGTTTATTTTAGTTCAGTGTAAGTATTTCCGTTTTCTTGTTGAATCTGAATATATCATAAAAAAAAAAAAAAAAAAAAAAAATCTAAATATTTTATTGGAGTTTGTTGATCATTGGAATTGTGTAGTTGACCTATTGTATGTTTCTGTGTACTATTATTATTATTAATAATTGTGTGGTTTTCATTTTGCAGAACGCATCCCTGCCCGCTATGTCCTGACCTTCCTCACCTTCCTGGGGCTGGGCATCCAGTACACCCAGCGAGTCAATCTCAATGTCACCATGGTGGCCATGGTCAACTCCACCTCCATCGGAGGGATGGAGAACGAGACCTCGACGGACGATTGCCCCAACATCTTCGCGACATCAACAAACGTCACCAGAGACTACAAGGAGGTAAAAATGACGACCATCTACTGTGTCCGGAATGGTCACGTATTAATATCTTTTTTTTTTCATCCATTCCTACTATATATACCTACCCTTCTTACTATGTCCAGCATTGTAATAGTAGTTATTCGGTGATGTGCTTGTTGTACCAATAGGATTATTACGTAATAAGTTTTCAAAAATTGCAAATTTTCTAGGAGAGTTTTAGCAACATCTGAGAATCCACTATATTTTAAAAGAAACATTGCATTCTAAATTCGTATCAAGATAATATCTCACATCTAGTCAATATATCACATATAAGTCATGAACAAAAAATCATGCTAGCGATTACAATAAAAAAAACAGGAATCTTTAATTATCTTCAAGGAATTTGTAAAATTAATAATGAATTTAATCTCTCACCCAAATTTATTTCAGGAAACTTTTGGCTTATTGAAATAATACAATAATTAGAAACAACAACAATAATTATAATATGCAATAATAAACTTTGCAATAATTAGAAACTATACCCTGTTCTCTACCTCTTGGTACATACAAAATTAAACCGAATAACTTCTAATAATAATTCATTCTTATATATTTTAACGAAATTTTTTTCTACTAACCAAATCAATTACAGGGTTTGATAACTGTCGTTAAAGGAATCTTTCCCAATTGACCGAGGCGTTGTTACTCACCAGAATTTGACACTTGAGTTGTTCCTACTTATGGGAATAGAAATTCATTATGATAATAGGTTTGCTTTCTTAATCCAGTTGTAATTTTATATTTGATATCGCTGCTATGGAAAATTTTATGAAATAGAGCGGATTCCAAAGTTTCTTCGAATAATTTCTACCTGTTAATTTTTTGAAAACTAAAAAAACTATAAATATGAAATACAGGTTGTGCATACGTTGTTAAACCTACTTTAATATCATGTGAAAAAAAACCATAAAATACTGATACTTTTTTTTAAAGGATGGTGATACACCTATTATAACAATTGTTTTCTTTTTAAATTTAACAGGTGTTTTGAATTCAGCTAATCATGTCATATCTTTTGTTGCACAGTCCCAAAACAAATTTGTTCTATCATGTATGATACCTAAATTACCACAACTGTTAAAAAAAAAAATTTTTTTTTTTTTAACGGTATGATCTCTGCTATTAAAAATAAATTGTGTTAGTCAAATTTGTATCTTGCATTTTTTTTACATGACTTTAGAATGGGTACAAAAGTACAATAACTTATGAACACCCTGTATGCTGAAGCAAAAATGGACGACCCATTTCGTTGAGGTATTCATACTTTTTTAGGTGCAAAACTTTTAGTAAATACTGCAAAATTCTTCATATGAAAATTTTAGTTAACTTCGATAGTTTTGGAATTTAATTGTAACTGTGTTTACACAATTAAAACTAAAATTACTATTAATTATTTCCCTAAATAAATGCAATTCTTGTAAAATTCAAGAAAATTTCGCAATGTTTTAATTGCGCGGAATTTATCCACATACTACAGCTTTTGAATGATGACAAATAAGCTTTTGCATCCGCTCTACTTTTACGCATATGGTGCTATTATTTTTATCTGCATCATTTTTTGGTGGAATGTAGCGATTTCTCTTTAAATTTTTTTAAAGGAAAAACCTTTTTTTCTGTGTGAGCTTGGTCTTGGAGATGCTAGAATAACCCCTTTCTGCATTCTCCCATTGTGTACTGTGTCTTGTAATCCTTGTAACAGGTATGTATGATTCCTCAAACGATATTTCACCGCACATAAATTAATTTCTCAATAAGTTTTTATGTGTGCTTTTGGCAACAAACGGAACTAAGTGGATTTCAAGGCATTATTATTATTTTTAAATTTTTTATAAAATTAAATGTATTTTTAAAAGATTCTATATTTAATATCTGATTTTTAATACATATAAAGCATTGACATCGTTTTTTCCCCTTAAATTGAAAAGCAATGATTTGTTTTGATTAAGATTATATTATGGAAATATTTTTTATTTATCAATATAATTAGAGATCAAAACAAAAAGAACCTGTAATCACATTATTCTTATACGAAAATTTTCTTTTTTCAAAAAGATCATCATCTTGCTTTAATCTCTTTACAATAACAAATTAACATGGTTATGGGAATTATTGAGTCCACGAAGTTCTGTTATGCTTTTTTATCATGCATGATATTCTATATTAACCCTTTTAAAGAAAGTTTGAAGCTATAACTGTATAAGTATATTTTAGCTGATAGGTATAATATATATTACATTCATCTAATTCATATTTAGCACAAGTAAGTCATACAATATATTAAATGGTATGTTAAATAGTAAACAAACTATAAGATTTTAAAACATTTGAAGCTTGTCAAATATTATATGCTATCAGAATATAAAAAATTTTAATTTCTAACTGTTGGCAGTTAGATATTTATATATAAGTTCATGAGTTTATACGAATTAAATTTTTATTGATTTTTTATTAAATTTAAATTAATCCTGCTTTCTTTTTTAGAGTAAAATGTATTTTAATAGTGGTATACAGACCAATACAGGATTATTTCGTATCTAGCACTCTTATATTTATATAACTTAATCAAAGCATTGTTATCTTAAATTAATCCGAAATTTTTACATTTTATAGCTTTGCTATTGCTTTGATAAGTGCAAACTAATACTTAACATTTCTAAGCATATAAATGCGATTCTAAACCATACTTGAACCATCAATTTTTGAAACGTATATCTCATCATAGAATGTGTTCTCTCCCCAATAGGGTAAATATACCTGGAGTCCATCCACTCAAGGTGTGATATTGGGCGCCTTTTACTATGGTTATGTTTTCACCCCTTTGCTTGGCGGTCGACTTTCTGAGCTTTTGGGAGCCAAATGGCTGCTGGGAGGAGGAATCTTTTTCACTTCTTTGCTCACGCTCATCACCCCCATGGCAGCAGAGTGGGGAGTTGGCGTCATGGTGGCCCTCAGAGTCATCGTAGGGGCAGCACAAGTGAGTTGGCTTCTTCAGGAGTTTTTAAAATAATTTTTCATTTCAGTTGCACACAAATTTAGATATCAGTTTCAATTAGTGAGATCTGATGGATAGCTTCTTGGATTTTGATATTGGAAGTGGCTTAATTTGAAACTCTGTAAGCTAAAGCTCCTGTATAAGTCATCCAATTACCTGGATTCTTATGTCTTGAACCTTTTTCTATGTATTAGCATTAAAGATTTTATTTGTCCTATATAATTTAGATGGCTAGATTTTTTTTTTTTGTAAAATTGATGTGAAATTTTACAGTTGACATTATCAATATACTTAAAACAAATTTTTTTTTTTGTTCCACCTAAAGATATTGATATTGCAATTCGAATGAAAAATCTCAATATACTTATTTAAAATATTTAAGTTATTATTCAATTTGTTTTATTTTAGGTTTTTATATATTCTAATATTCGACTCTGACAGAGAACTGGTAGGTTGGATTGCTTGCCACGACTTCATACTCCTCATCGTAATAATTACTCATTAATAATTCTAGTCAAAACCAGTTGAGTATTTTTGTAAAACAGTTTTTGTCAAACCTCTCTAAGTGTTTAAATATTGGAATATGGCGAAGAAGAAGATATAGCAGTGAGCTTTGAAGTACCTTTAGGGACATGGAAATTATGTAATTTATAAAATTGCAAAGAATGAGGTAGTTTGGCCCTCTTATTCGTATACCATCTAAATTATATAAAACGAGTAACATCTATAACGCTAAGACATAGAAAAAGGTTCAAGAGGACAATCAAATGGCTGAACTTGTAAGAAAAATTTTAAGCTTATAATAGCTAGTAATTTGGAAAAGTATTGCTAGAACTCCACCATGATAAAACCAAATTTATTGATAAGGCCTATGATCTATTGCCATTTATGATGACGATAGTGATCAGCATTACTAGAAGTATAAATATTTATTTTCATTTTCAATGAATTTTACTTTCGTTAATTGATCTTCTTGAGACAAATCTATAGCAAGGGAAAGATCTAATTACCCAATGCAAAACAGACATTGTAATTGAGCAAACTTCCAACGTAAAATTAAATACAAAGTCTGCTTTGCATTGGACTACTTGAAAGAATTAGTCTGATAAGTGCTTGTGTTCATAACGATGCATTTCAAAAGATAAGCAACTTGGCTTTAAAATTTAGCGTACTTTTAAATGCCTCAATTCATTGCATTGCACACAGAAAATTTGATTAATTTGGAAAAATATTGCTAGAAATCGACCAAGATAAAAACCAAATTCATTGATAAAGCCTATGATCTACCAGGAATTGTCCTTTGTGGTGACCAGTATTATTAGAAATAGTTGTTGCTCTAATGCAGCTGGCAGCATAGAGACAGTTAATCTTTATGCCATAAACAAGGGCTGCACTGCTATTACTCATTTAGCACTACCCAGGGGGCACGTGTAGCTTGAAAATATGCTACGGACGCGAGTAACATTACCTCCACAACGCTCTACGATCACATTGGTTCGGGACCTACGGTTTAAAGTGGATTCCGGAGCACTGCACACATCCACAGCATCGGGATTCGAAACCAAAACCTGTAGTACCGAGCGCCAGAGCAGTCGGCGGAGAGCCATTCGGCCATCAGCCCGTATTATTAGAAGTATAAATATTTATTTTCATTCTAAATGAATTTTACAATAACTAATTGATCTTTTGAAACAAATCTATAGAGAGGAAAAATCTAATTACACGATGCAAAATAGACTTTGTAATCGAGCAAACTTCCAATGTAGAATTGAATATAAAGTCTACTTTAAGTGTTTCTTAACGATGTATTTCAAAACCAAAGTGTAAGAAGTATATTTCATTGAAGTCCAAAATCCATTAAGTCCATTTCATTGATCCAAATTTTTGCGATTACCAAATTTTACCAGCCTCCACATTTTTATCTATTTGGCTTTAAAAGCGTAACATACTTTCAAGTACCTCAGTTCGTTGCATTATACAAAGTAAAATAAACAAAAATTGTCGGTGAAACTTATTAGAGATTAAAAGAAAAAAATGTATTTCATACTGTTACCGAATCAAATAATTTCGTACTGTTACGGAATCAAATAGTTTCAGATAAGTATGAGTAAATAAAAATGCCATTAAGATCATAAGACTCAAATCAGATCGCATGGAGTTATCTCATTTCTATTTATCCTATCTTTAATTCCAAAAGAACATTCGGAATGCATGTTCCTATTTCGGCAATCTATCCGTTACTCACTTCTTTGAAGAGGATTTCGACCGCAAACCGTTATCATCCAGTCCATAACCCACTCACCCGAAATAAAGTGCTGATTCAATAGCGTCAACACTTAAATTAGAGTAAGCAAAAAAGTTTCGATTCATCATAGAAAAGAAAAAAGACTATCTGTAAAGCCAAATTAGTTTGCATTAATAGAATAAGGAAATCTTGAGGTATAAAATCTTGCAGCACATTATTTTGTATTTATTATTAGGAGTATGAGAGGTTTTTAAAAAAGAATATTTGGCTTGCAACTGTTCAAAAGAGTTTTTAAAAAATGTAATCATAGTAAAAAAAAAAATTGAGCTAAAGATATTTGGAAAGGAATGACCGATAAGTAACTGATTGGGCAAATCTTGAACATGGATCAGAAGTAAAGCAGACTTGGTATGACTTTGAGATCTTCCTGATTTGTATTCCGAAAAAGCTATCACAGAGGTTATGTTATTTTAGTCCCAGTGTAACATTTAAAAGAGTAACAACAAGTAGGGCTTAGTAAGTAGTGAACATCAGGGCGCAAATTCCATCTGCTGGCGAGTTTGTTGTAGACTCAGTTTCGATAAACGAGGAATTACGATAGCATTTGTGATGTTCAGCATCTTGCCTCGTGAGTCACACTACCTGGTTGGAGTTTTCCCGGGTTTAAAAAACTATCAACTGTAAACATCGAGAAACACACAGAAATTTGGTGTAGACATCGGCTGTGAATATTAAATAATTTGTGACCCGCATAGGTATGCAAATTAATAAAAATAGTGTGTATATAAGTCCAGTTATTTTGGGGCCTAAATGGTCGAGTGTGTAGCTCTCGATGCTACAGGTTTCGGGTTCGAGTCCCAGCGGTACCATGGAGGCTTGTAATGGTTAAGGAATCCATTTTAAGCCATTTTTTCCTCATGCTAACGCATTTCATGGAATTTTTGTTCTCTCTCTTTCTATATATATATATACACTCAAGAGCCAAAACATAATGACCACCTGTCAATAATGAGTTGGCCCACCTTTGGCGCGCAACACAGCTTCAACCCGCCTTTGGCATGGATTAATACCACCACTTAATACCAGTTAAATACCACTTCCACCTGATCACGTGCCTTCCACGTCATCCAGGCGAGTTCATTGCAAAATATAGGGGTGGTCATAATGTTTTGGCTCTTGAGTGTATACATATACATATAAATCAAATCCAAAAATTGTACAAGATCCGCGTGAGAAAGTAATATATTGAGTTGACAAGAAAATGCATTCAGTTTTTACCATGTGAGTTTTAAATAGTGAAAACCGAAATTACTTCTTATGCAACCTAATTAAGTTTGTCTAGTATATTAGCATTATCTTATTATTTTGTTGATGTTTGCAGGGCGTGAATTCGGCGTCGATGTACGCCATGTTCTCCCGATGGGCCCCCACCCACGAGCGGAGTCGCCTGCTGTCCATCTGCACCATTGGCCAGCACGTGGGCACCATCATCACCATGCCCACTAGCGGATTCCTCATACAGTACGACGTGGGAGGAGGCTGGCCCTCCGTCTTCTACCTGTTCGGTACGTAGTTTTACCTATTTAAAAAGTCGTCTACACATTTTTTTCAATACACTGATTATATTACCAATAGGTTTTGATTGATCAAGTAATTAGGAGTTAGGCTTTATTATTCAATTCCTTCTATTAGCTCACACTCTCCTATATATATATATCTTGCTCAAATTTTCAATCGTTCATAAAATACTTTTCATTCATCCACTCAGGTTCAGATACAATTTTTTTTTTTAACTTGTAGAGGATGACACTGGATGTTAATACAGTTTTTTCAAATATTAGAGAGTTTTTGCATACCGTACGTTAGTTATCGTAGGACGCATGCTCATAGGCTTTTTCTCCTATGAGCATGCGCATGCTCAGGGAGAAATAACGGACGTCCTACGGTAACTAACGTACGGTATGTAAAAAAACTCTCTATTAATTCATTCATTAAATTTATTTAATTAATTTTAGTTTTTTTTTTTTTTTTTTAGATATAGGATTGGTAGATATATGCAACTTGCATATATCTACCAATAGATGGCTCCAGATAAACTTAAAAAAATTATGTATAAAGAACTTTCAGCAATAGAGTGAAAAAAATGAAGGAATTGACTTTAGAAATTTTTTTTTTTATGTTACTTGTTATTGTTTTAAGCAGTAGGAATTAAAAATATTGAATCCGTTTTATTTCAAGTAAAAAATAGTCTCAATTTGCTTTTTTTTATAAAAATGTTTTACAAAATCGATTGTTGTATTTATTAGAGTGCGATTGATAATTGTAGTTATTAGAGTATTTATTAGAGTTTATTACTTCATGTTTTTTTTTTATTTAATTGAAAAATTGCAAAAAATATTGAATTAGAAGAAAGTTTAGTCAATTAAAAAAACAATTTTTTTTTTTATTTTAATTTTATAAATATTTATTTTGATTTCATTATTTATTTAAAATAAATCTTTTTGATAAATATTGATAGCATTCGCTAAAGGAAATTTAGCAAAATCACCGATAGATGGCAGTAGGTGTTTTATTTCAATTAGTAAAACATATTTGGGTTAGATTACATTACAGTGAATTTTATTATTGCTATTAGTATATTTTTTTTATTTATTCTTATTATTTTTATTTATTTATTGACGGGAAAATTTTATTGCTATTACTTTATTTTTCATTTATTATTATTTTATTTATTTATTATTATTTTTTTTTACAGAAAAATTTTATACAATCGATTGTTGTATTTATTAGTTCGTTATTTTTTTTTTTAATTTTATGAAATAATTATAAAAATGATGTTGAAATGGAATGTAGTTTAATTTGTTTAAGATAATTTTTTAATTAAAATTAACATTCATTTTGATTTTATTATTTATTTTCAATATACTCTTTTCATGAATATTGATAACAACAATCACTGATGAAAAACTATAAAAGTAACCGCTAGATGGCAGCACAGAATTTTATTTCAATTAGTATGCTATGTTTGTATTAATTTATAATACGGATACATTTATTGAATTTGGAATTTGTTGTAATTGCACATTTTTAGAGTTTATTTCTCATATAGTTCATAAAAGAGCATTAATTACATAGAAATTTAAAAAATTAAATTTTGAAGATGATTTACTTCTTCGTTTATTCAACATTTAAAAATTTCAACAATATTTCAATAATTTCTACATCAAAACAAATCAGAAAATTAAAATTTATGAAATTAATGGAATAAATCTAATTGAAATTAATTTGATTTTGACAACCAATGAAAATAATAATAATAACAACATAACAAGTAATATAGAAAAAAAAAAAATTAAAGTCAATTACTACTTTTTTTCATTATATGCGGAAAGTCCTTTATAAATAATTTTCATTCATCTTTTTAAGTTTATCTGGCGTCCTCTATTGGTAGATGTATGCAACTTAAAAAAAAAACTAAAATGAATGAATTAAATTTAAAGCATGAATTAATATTTAAAAAACTGTATTAACATCCAGTGTCATCCACTACAAGGTAAAAAAAAAAAAATGTATTTGAACTCGAGTGGATGAATAAAAAGTATTTTATGAACGAGTGAATTTGAACAAGATATATATAGGGAGAGTGTGAGCTAATAGAAGGAATTGAAATAAAAATGACGGTTCATTATTTCCCCTGCCATTAATACTTATTTTATTGTTAACTCTGTCGCAGTTAATGCTTATTTTCTATCACAGGTATGATTGGTTGTCTTTGGTTCGTGTTTTGGGTTTGCTTAGTATACAACACCCCAGCCGAACACCCCAGAATCTCTAAGGCGGAGCTCATCTATATACAGCAGCATTTGCCGCAGACATCCGCCGGAAGAAAGGTGAGTGTGTGCTCATCATTTAACAAAGAAATCAGCTTGAACAAAATTAAATACCATATTACACAAAAGTATTTCATTAAGTAAAATACGAAATACTTCATGTCGCAACATACTTTAAAGATCCATTAAGATAAGGATTACAACACTTAGGAAGTGATCATTCTTTGTTTTTAAAGTTTAAGGATGAGTGCGTAATTTAATGAACTGTCTTGAAAGGGTTTCACATTTTTGGACATTTTTTTTCCCACATAAGTAAAGGATTCCTTAGTCTATATGCGTCTACATTTGTAAACGAACCCGAGAAATGTATTAACCAATTTATAAAGAGAATCGACTTGAAGGGTGTACGTTGGTCCGTGATGGTTTGCAATATTGGTTCCATCTAGTTGGCATCTAGAAGAATTAAATACCTTCCTCTACTTATATGGAAGACTTTCCGGTCTATGGATTTATCGTGCTCATTCCAAATGGTGTCAGCCTAATGGCCAATTGGCTAGCGCTCTGGCCTTTGATACCATTGGTCTGAGGTTCGAATACTGGCGTTGGCATGGGTGTTTGTTGGTGATTCAGAATTCACGTTAAATTGTAGGTCCCCGTCTAATTAGGCTGAAGTCTGCAAAAATAAATAAATAAATAAATGACCGTAGAACGACAACCCAAATTTTAGAAATTAATAAAAGCACCTTTAATGAAATGTTGCTTTTTAAATAATAAAAGTTTTACCAATTAATATGAAAATAATTTTCTCGCATTTTTTCAATAAAAACAATTATAATGCTTTTTATTCTACAGTCATATATTCCTTATCAAATAATGAAATAAAGATATTTTTTACTTATCAAAATTGAATTAATCTAAAATCTTTTCAATCAGTGATTTTTCAGAAATATTTCTATTAATTTCATTTTCTACCCGCCTACATTCAGATTAGAAATTTTCAGAGAGTATAAACACCGCATTACCTACATTTTGTTTGTAAACAAGGCATTTTTTAACGAATACGAAAGTATTAACATTTCGAAAACATATAATAGCTATAAAGAAAACAATAACGTCCCATTTTAATCAAGTTCACGTTATTTCAAGTTGCTTGTTAACCACGAATTTCTACGTGATCAACATCACGCTTCTCTAAATTCAGGTTTTGATGCGTTCCACCCACCCCAACAGGTGACAATAAAAAAAGTAAAGAAATCCTCACAAATGCCACACGTGACTAGAAGGCAACTCTTACCAAACTCGCACATCCGCGATTCACACTTATTTTTCCCGATAATTCGCGAAGGTTTTCGACCCTTCCTTCCAGTTTTTTCTGCGAACGTGCGCTCTGCATTTCGGGAAATCAGACGGGTCTACAAACCCACTCGGACCCGCATCGCGTCTGCATGATAATGTCGTCACTTTTTCTCGAAGCGTTTGTGTCATGGCGTGCCGTTCTGATGTCATAACGGTTGCCTTCATTGTGTCATCGGGTCTCTCCTTCTGGTGGTGGAATCCTCCTCTTTGGGGACTATCCAAAAATTCAAACTAGGTATTTTCAGCCACGAAGCAACTTGTACTGCCTGCATACGAAAATGCCAGTTCATAATGGATTGCAAAGCAGATTTTGCTAGCAGCGTCCGATTGCAAAATTTGCTCATGCATGCCAGGTTCATACTATGGGCTGAATAACATGATCCCAAAACTTATCTTAAGATGTGGTATTTTTAAGAGAATTAGAATTTCTCAAGGCACCTAGTTGAATATCTATTTGTGATAGATTATTATCATTATTATTATTATATATACCAGTAAACCACCCAAAGTTGAGTGAAGCCAACCGAAGTAAAACCAAAACAGCTACTACTCTCACAAGACTAAGGATGTTTCACCACAAAAATATGAAAAATTCTGCTGGTGGCGTTAAAAATACCAAAAATTGCAACTGCCCTGATATCGACCTTATTTTCCCCCTCCTGCCTTTGATTGTCCAGCTTTTAGCAGGCAGCCATGCATTGTCTGGACCCTCCCTCGGAAGAGAATTTATCCTCCGAACTGGCCATCAGCATAGCCAATATTATTCGGGATCACCACGATATTTGATTTTCTTGTACTCTTCAGGGAATACGAGCAACAACAACAACTAGTAAACCTGTGCGAAGATTTCGTATTTTCCTAATAAAACGTTAAATTTACATGTAAAGATGATAAGCGACAATAGCTTAAAAAATATATCAGAAAATCATTGTGTGAAATGTCAAAGGTTCAGTATATCGGGATTCATGTAGTTGGTTTGATTTTTGTAGCTAATCACCAACTTTTATCCCCTTTTGTCTTTATTTAAAGTCAAAATATACATTAAACACCACGGTATCGGGTAAGTTGCGACAATTAGGAAGTCAAATTGTTTTGGAATGAGGACTCGACATTTGTTTCGTTTGCTTATAGCAACAGAATAGAGTATTAGAAATCCTTGACTCCTGATGGCCCCCCTCATCTCTCTACATGGCACACCAGAGTGCAGCAGCACACAAATTGGAAACTTGAAGTTTGATGTAATATTTGGTACTTTATATTGGATTATTGTTGACCAGTAATCATAGCAACTTTTTTATATAAAAACGAGTATTTTCAGTTAGTTAGATGAACTAACTGAATACAGATTCAATTAGTTCAGTTAGTAAATAATAATTTTGCAAAATTGTACAGCAAAATGGGCCCATTTTTAACGTATTCGGGATTAATATAAGAGACAATTACCGTATTTCTTGTGTTAAGAAGTTTTTTTTCTTCCTTCTGCTATCACAAAATTAATTCCTTTAATCTACTGGCAGATTTCGAGACAGTAGATGTTTTCTTTTTACGGGGGGTAGGGTTGGTAATGTATATATATAGCTATATATATATTACCAGAGCTATATAGCTCTACGCACAATAGCCATATTAGGCCGGGACGTATGGTTGAAAGTGGATTCCGAACCACTACAAACATCCATGACATCTCCGGGACTCAAACCCAAAGCCTGTGGCTTCGAGCGCCAGAGTGCTAGTCACTTGGCCATTAAGCCCCTGATTCATTTCAGTTCTAGAAAAAAATAATAATAAAGCAAAACGAAAATAAAAAAAAAAAAAAAAAGCATAAAAAAATACAAGTCTGTTTAAAATGACTTAAAATTTGTTCATTTGGTTATAAAACTATTACATTCTCCAATTTCACCTCCTAATTTCCACCATCTTCGTAATTTCCTAAGGCAATTTATGATTATTCCCTATCAAAGTGCAGTGTTTACTCAGGGAGGGAAAAAAGGTTATGTAAACGCAGTTTTCCGATGATTTTTTATTCTTGAAAGCGTAAGAGCAATGGTCCTCTTTAAGTCTTCTTCGGTGCTGAAGACCTTTTTTGTCAAGGTCAGACGAGTTTTTTGCCCATCATGGTCGGTGACTAAATGCTTTTCTTTAGAAGTGAACAAAGAGTCGTGCGGCGTGGAGTGTGATTTCGATTGTGATGAGTGCTCTGGTGATTCAATAAGTGGTTAAGCCAGTTTCCGTTAGGCAATTTGGCATCATTGTGAAAGGTATATGATGTCATTGCACAGTTATCGAAATTCTGTTAAATAGTTTTCTAATTGTATAACTGCTTCTGAATCAATGATAAAGAGTATTATTTTTTTAGTCAGCAAAAATAATGCGATTTTTCCTTAGAAGGAAATATTATCAAAGAGGTATAAAGAAAAATAGATTCGCAAATATTAATATGGACTAAGCCAGGGGTCGCCAACCGAAATGATCTTGCTGGCCACTTTGAAATGCATTCTAACTCCGTGGGCCGCATATAAAATGATATATCCCCCTTTTAGATTGAGATCCACTCTAGACATTTTTTTTGGAGTGAAAAATTAAAACATAAGGAGTTATTATTTTTGTGTTTACTATTATTCTTGCATGGAAACATAGATATTATAGTAATAATGATACTATAATAATACATAATAATGATATAAATACACAACGTTTATTAGCTTTAATCAAATGATTAAAGCTAATAAAAATGATTAATTTTATAAATACTAATAAAACAAATGCTAATTTTATATGAAAAATGAAACGTTCTCATGTGAAAATTTTTTTTCCTACTTTATATCAAACTGTATTAGTCATGGGTGGCCAACCCAAATGATCTTGGGGGTCACTTTGTAAAATGCATCATAACTCATCGGGCAACATATAAAATTATATATCCCCCTATTAGATTTAGACCCACTATAGACTTTTTTTTAGAGTGAAAAATTGAAACATAATGAAATATTATTATTGTGTTCACCATTATTCTTACATGTGAACATTGTTAATATAATAATAAGGATATTAAACGCACATTGTAAAGAAATATATAACACTCACAATGAAATATAAACAATATATAAATATAAATGAAAAAAAAAAAATGATATCATTAAAAATATTTATTTTACTAGTTAGATTTTTTATACGATAATAAATATGCTTGAAAAAGTTATATTAATTGAATTATTTAATTAAAAAGTATTAACAACATAATTTTGACATTACTACATGAGCTTTGAAATCAAATTGATATTCATAAACACTACAGTTTTTTTTTTCTGTGTTTTAAATTAATTAATTAAAAATGTTTTAATGAATAAATAACGGAAAAATTCGAAGTGAAAGTATTTTATTTTGGATTGGTATGTGAGATTTATAAAACCACACACAAAAAGAATGGAATATATTTAAAATAAAAAACGAAAATAAGCTACGAGACTTCAGGTGTGGTCTGGTTTTTTACATACCTGTTTATTATCTTAAAAACACGTTTTACCGCCCAAACATAGCATGGATCTTGTGGTTTGTCAGAGAACTTTCACCCGCATCGCACCAAAAACAAAACAAAACAAAAAGTTCAAGACGTACTCATACCCACCGGAAATGCATGGGCTTTGTCCTTTCTCGCCCATCATTCTCTTGCATATTCAACGGCAAATTATTCTTTGCGTAGATAGTCTACGTATTCATGAAAATTACAGGTGATAATTTTAATAAAAATAATTCTTTAATAATAATAACAAATTATTTTTAATAATAATAATAATAAATTTAATTAAAATTTTATTAATTTAAAGTAAAAAGAATTATTTTAAAATAATACAAAAGTAAAAAATAAATTATTTTAGATAAAATTAATAAACTGTAATTATATTATTTCATAAGACAATTATATCAATTTTTTTTTTTAAAACTATGGTAATTATCTCATTACTTTTGATTTAAAAATATTACAAAATCGATATTAAAAAAATATTAAATTTTGATAAATAATATGATATCCTAATGATACAATCAATATTCATTACTTAAGCTTTTATCGCTCAATAGTAATCATAATTTTATTCATATTAGTTACGAATACGAATTTAACTTTAAAATAAATACCTGGCCTGTCCAACTCAAAATTTATCATATAAAAGAATCACACAATACCTTTTCGTTAGTCGGTGGGAGTTTTCTGGGTTTTATCTCATACGAAACGCAAATGGGTATTTCCCCCTAAAAGTCCTCCTTGAAGGCACTTCCCTCCTTCTTCAGTGACTTGGAACTAATTCAGACTTCTACCTAAGGGCGCTCCATCAAAAACAGAAGTTGTTGCCCCCCCTTCCCTCCTTCCATGAGGGATACGACACCACCACCACAATACAGTTAATCCAACGAAACTATATTGTTAGATTATACGAGAAATAATGAGGCAATGAATATTAGAAATTTACATTTATTTGCTATGCATAGTATGGAGTGCATATCATTTTAAAAAACAAGACAAGAAAATAACAACAAAAAAAAATAATAATAATAATAAGACAGAAAATAACGTAATATAATGACACTAAAAAATCATTAAGAGTGACATTTTATTTATTTATTTATTTTTTTTTTCCAGAGCAAATCCCATCCCGTGGGGCAAGATCTTGCGTTCGAGAGCCGTGTGGGCCGTCACAGTCGCCAAATTCGCTGGCACCTGGGGATTCACCTGCCTTCTCACCAAACTGCCGGCCTACTTGGCGGATGTCCTGCACTTCCCCATACAAAAGGTGTGTGCCTATTTGGCTCAAAGTTTAAACACAATGATAAAGATAATGATCTTTAATGTAGCATAAATAAGGTTCTTTTTTGTTTACAACTGGGGATATTCGCTTCGGAGGTGCCACAGGGACTTCGTCGCCAATTGGCGACCTCCAAGACAGGCGATAAACACATAGAGTCACCCTTTTTGTAGAAGAACTCGGATAGGTGTTGGGCCCAAAACAAGCCAATGTTTTGATATGGCACCTTGTATAAAATTTTGATCATGTGAACATCAATCAACTACTTTTCTTAAAAAAATTTAAGGAGGAAATGGGGAGATCATAAGTGTCAGTTTCTTATTAAAAAGTTTATCAAATCATTTTGGTTAATGACTGAAACATTTTATTTTTATTATTATTATTATTCGATATAAAGTAAAACAAAAATTATCTTGTTTTTATCGATTTATTAGTTCGGTGAAAAATTGATTTGTGTTTTTGTGTACCTTTTGAATTTTATGGCTCCATCTATCAGGTAAAGCAAGAAACATTTTTTTTTTCATAATGTTAAGGAAATTATCAAGGATTACATTATTATATATATCACATTATCAGAAATTTTAAATTCATTGTTATATTAATAAAGCTCCTTCATTTTGCGTAATTCGTTATTTTCAGTCGTTTAGAAGCAATTGTTTTTTTTAATAGATTGTTTTTGAATAAATGTATTCTTGAAGGTAAAACATTTAATATATTAAAATAAAATGTTACAAATGTATTTTTAGAAAACTTTGCAAAGTATGTATTTGTATTTTTAAAGCTCTAAATCGATCTTAAAATTATTTCACTCATGGGCCTGAATGGCCGAGTGGCTAGCCCTCTGGCGTTTGGTACCACAGGTTTCGAGTTCGAGTCCGGCGGTGCCATGGATGTTTGTAGTGGTTCGAATCCACTTTAAACCGTAAGTCCCGGTCTAACATGAGCGTTGCGGGGTGTTGTTACTCCGCGTCCGTGGCTTATCTTCAAGCTGCACGCACCTCCTGGGTAGTGCTAAGTCAGTAACGTTTGTGCAGCGCTTGCCTTAAATTATCAAAGACAATTATCTGAGTGGTTACCAGCTGCGTTGGAACGAAAAAAAAAAAATTATTTCACTTATATAAAATTCTTAATGCGCATTAATTTACTTGCCGCTAAATATTATAAAGCGTAAATATTTTTAGCAGAGCTGTAAATATTAAAAAAAAAAAAAAAAAAATGTATTTATTTGTAAAATATTTTGTACAAATATAAAATGCCTTTAATAAATAAGTACGTTTAGAAAATTTAAAATTATGTTAAAACTATAAGAAATTAATAGTGAAATATAAGTAAAAGTTAAAGGTAAAGGGTTATAACATGACATATAATGTCAATAGGAAGTTAAATATGTTCATTTTGAAATGTATAGGTTCAGGAGTAATTGATTAAAAGTTGATGCATTGTGCTTGCCTTTATGGAATTTCCTGAACTTTTTCCTGTTCCGATTTTCAAAGAAAACTATGTAGAAACTTTTAATAAACATGTTCTCATAAGGAATATAAGAGAATATCAGCTTTAAGTGGAATGCAGTTGACCTTTGCATACATTATTTTGCGAATAGTCAATATCTTAAAAATGTACAAGGCAGATTATTTTTTTAACCTTAACCAGCTTCCGCATTCCTCTAAAGTTTCTGTAATACATCCTCCTTAACATGTTTTCTATTTAAAAAATAACAAGTCAGTTGAAATAATGATGTTTTTTTATTGACGAAGAGTCTAGCGCTACAACGTTAACTGTCCAACATTTTGTGCAAATGTTAGATAGTGCAGCACTAGACTCAACATTAAAAAAAAAAAAAAATAAGTAAATAAGTAAATTCAGAAAACACCATCTTATTGATCAGATCATACTTTTTGTCAAATTATCATCATTAATTGAATTAGAAATTTTTAATATTATTTTAAGCCTTTTCTCATCTTCTTACCTGATCAGGGAAGGCTGTTTTTTTTTTTTCACCTTTTAGTGTTTTGCAGCAGTAAAATATTCCTTCTATATTATTATGTCAATCTCTTGTCTAATATATAATATCTAATGCTGTGTTTCACGGTGCTCTAGAGGGGTGTACAAAAAGATCACTTAGTTTAAATTTTGATAGTTATTTTAGTTTAAACTTATACTTAGTTTAGTTTAAACTTAGATTAAATTCGATTTCTACCTCATTCCATTTTCCCTCGCCTTTTACAATTTTTTTTTTTTAAAGATGCTGCCTATATTTTGAAATAATAAAAGACTATTTAACGATTTGTTATTATTTTTTTCTTATCCCACTTGGTAGTCAGCAACATCAGAACAAGTCTAAGAACCCGTGTGGTCTCATGGAAGGAGGGAAAGGGGGAGGGGCGCAGCTTCGGTTGTGATGAAGCACACGTAGGTAGAAATCTGACTTGGCCCCATGACGCTGAAGTGTCTTCCGGGAGGACTTTTACTGGGAACTACCCCGCATTTGCGTGTCGTAGGGGAGTAAACCCGAAGAACTGCCACCAGGTAGTTCGACTAACGGAGGCAAGATGCTGAACACCTCAAACGCCATCGATTCTCCTCGTTTTTTGAAACAGTGTCTACACCAAAACCCCAGCGGACTGAGCCTCAGCCCTCATGCTCACCAGCGGCGCATGTTGTCACTAAGCCACGAGTCGGGCTTTAATTAATTTAATTTCTGTACATTTTTTAGCTTAACTTTTAAACTTACGTCAAAATAATAATTTGCTATTTAAAAAAAGTGGTTTTTATTTGCTTTTTTAAGTTTTTTAAACACAAAATCAATTAATTTATCTTATTTCCACTCTTAATAATAAATATATTAATGACACTATTTATCACTATTTATCTATTTTTTAATTTTTTGTTTGTATATTTCTAAGCAGTCAGATAAAAGGAAACTAAATTAAAATTTTTAAAAGCATTAACTCGTGCTTAATACGCCACAGTAATTTATATAATATTTGACGATATACCATATGCTGATTGTAGTCAATTTTCATTTTAAATTATAAAATGGGTCTGCGAGACATCAGAAAAATTTCAAAGAACAAAAAAAAAATTCTAAAAAGTTTGTAATCATACTTAAATCAAACGAAATCATATTATAAGATCATTTCAAATTAAAAAAAAAAAAAAAAACATTCTTTATTCAGCAATGATTTTTTAAACTAAAAATATTGACATGAGGTTGCTCCATAGGAATGGATAATTTCTTCAGCAGTCTGTCTTTCAAAACCCGCCTCCGAAATCAATGCTGGCAGTTGCGATAGTCGAATGTATGCCAAGTATGGGAAACACGACAAGGAGGGTTCGGCTGTTACGCAAAAACCTATTACAGAACACTTTGATTTCCAATGGGAGTTGCGCAAACCTTCGAACACGTTTTCGTTTGCATCTTTTGTCTTAACCTGCAAATCTGGTATCAGTCCAGAGGAATTCGTTGCTCAATTCAAAAACAAGTTTCTAATAGCGAATGTCTATATTAGAATAATCTGAAGTAGAATATTGATACTTACATATTAACGGTACCTTGGCGACAGACTTGGCGGTTTTTAAGTGTCGCCAATCTTTATTATTTGGAATAAAAATATTTGAAAGCGTTTTGATTTTAAATGAAGTGTTTCATATATATTTTATTATTTGGAACAAAAATTTTAAGTGTAGATTGGCGCCAAATCTGTAGCTGTGGTTGGCGCGTGTGCTCTTTATTGGCGCAACTGTCGCCAAGGTACCGTTAATACGTAAGTACCAAAATATTTACACTAAATAAAAGATGGATAATATAACTGTCATACATAAACGATTCAATACAAAAATATTATTTTTTTTAAATATAATTTTTTTTTTTCCATAAGATGCTTTTCAAAATAATTTTTTTTTAAATAGACTTCGCAATAATAATAATAATAATAACAACAAAATAAAAAATACGAAATAAATGAAAAAAAAAAAATTTAAGACAAGTTCAAAAATTGACCAAATTTTATTAAATGAAATTTTGAAAAAAATTTTAAATTATTTTACACATTATGTTACCGAGCATAGATAAATGCATTTTATATTGTTTATGGGAACACCGCGTGCCGTTGGCCTTCACAACAATATTAAGAAAATATCGGTGTGATACAAATATCATTAAATATTTCTGCTAGGTCCCAGTCTCCTATGTCCCATGTCTCTTGTTTTCTGGATATATTAATTGTATTTCCATTACGGGCCCGAATCGTGGCTTAGTGGCAACGCGCGCCGCTGGTAAACATTAGGGCGGAGGTCAATGCGCTGGCTTTGCTGTATACACTGTTTCAAAAACGAGGAAACTCGATGGTGTTTGGAATGTTCAGTATCTTGTCTCTTGAGACGGACTATCTGGTGGGAGTTTTCCCGTTTTAGTTCCCCCTAAAAGTCCTCCCAGAAAGCACTACCTTCCTTCTTTAGCAACACGGAGCCAAGTCAGACATCTACCTACGGATACACAATCGCAACAGAAGCTGCCCTTCCTCTCCATCCATGATAGACTACTCATGAGGTGTCCGACCTGTACTGCAGGATACTGAGGATTAGGCACAATAAACTATATTTTGCATGGAAAATATATTTTGCATATATTCATATTTCGACTTTAAGCCGTAGGTCATAATTAAGCTGTAAGCCACTTTTAGCCTGTTCTAATATGACTGTAGAACGTTGGGCGTAGGGTTAACAATCCTATTCCGTAAAAAGTCAGTGTCACAGAGCCAAGTCAGACTTCAGCCTACTAGTGCTCCATCGCAATAGAAGCTGTTCATCCCCCCCTTCCATGAGAACACACAGGTTCATGAACCCCTTTTAAATCAAATTCAATTCAATTCTGATCAAAATTTTAACTTAAATTCTCTTTAAATAATTTTTTTTCTCTTTCGGATACTAAAATTCTATTATCTTCTTTTTAAATCCAGCTAAAGCAACAGCTCTTTTTCTTACTTTTCATTTTTTATTCTTCAACATTTATGAGAAATGGGCCTGAATGGCCGAGTGGCTAGCGCTCTGGCGCTCGGTACCACAGGTTTCAGGTTCGAGTCCCGGTGGTGCCATGGATGTTTGTAGTGGTTCGAATCCACTTTAAACCGTAGCCCCGGTCCTAATAAGATCGCAGAGAGTTACGAGGGCATTGTTACTCCGCGTCCGTATCTTCAAGTTACACGCGTCCCCTGGATAATGCAAAGTGAGTAGCGTCTGTGCAGCTCTTGCCTTAAGGCATCCAAGACCAAGCTGTCTAAGAGTTTGCCAGCTGCATTAGAAAGAAAAAAATTTATGAGAAATCTATTAAAATAAGTATATATATTTAAATTAATCCTGTAACTTGCGACACCATAAAACAAATTACTTTTTACCTTTAACTTATCTGTCCTTTTAAGTCCAAAAATATATTGGAGCTTGCTGTTTCTCTTTGATAGTAGTGTGCTAACTGCTTTATCTATATAAATTGCAACATACGTTATGTCCTAAAGCTAACTTGCTACACAATATTTTCGTAAATTGTATCTCTGAACAAACAATGACCAGTTTAAAATAGAATAGAATCGTTGCGAGGTAGCGGCGCGGCAATGGCTCTTTAATACAAAAATGAGCTGACGGTGACGCAATACTGAGTTGTGAGACAGGTTGCACGTTTAGTTGTGTTACAGATGCTCTATTGAATTAGGTGTGTGCTAATGCAACTGTCGTCCCGCGTTTCGTCATACGCTAACTGTCCGAAATAAAAAAAAATTATTTCTTTTAATGATGCAATGGATTTGATATTTATTTATTGAAATCTGTTTAACTGCATTACAGTTTTCAATGAAAGTAATAATGTTTTATTTCACGAGAAAGATGGTGTGACATATAATTGCGAAGTTCTATATGTTTCCGGGTATAAGAAGATAACTTTTAGAACCTTTTTTTTTTAAAGCTTAAAAATAGTTCAGGAGTCGGCTTATATACGGATCCGCTCATCTCCTCGAAAAACGTAGATACTTTTCCGTAAGCCGGGTGCAAGTGATAAATCGTCAAATATCTCCAAATAAAGCCCGTTTTTATTTTTAATTTTATTATTATTATTATTTTTATGTTTCTTAAGTTTTACGGAAAACATTTTTTTTTTTAAAAGAAATGAATTTTTTCATTTTATAAAAACGAGTTGTTTTATTTTCGAAATTGTTTTATATTGCTGATTGTCGGTAAAATGAAAAATCTAATGTTGGCAAAATGTTCTGCTAACAGAAAAGTACTAAAACAGTCAAAAGAAATACTGGGCCTGAATGGCTGAGTGTCTAGCGCACGGTGCCACAGGTTTTGATTCAAGTACCAGCGGTGCCATGAATGTTTGTAGTGGTTTGGAATCCACTTTAAGCCGTAAGTCCCGGTCTCATATGACTTTAGAACGCTACGCAGCCAAGCCAGATTTCTACCTACGGGTGCTTCATTACAACAGAAGCTCCCCCCCCACACACACACACTTCCCTTCGACCATGAGTCCATACGGGTTCGTGGGCTTGGTCTAGAGAGATGACTGCCAAGTGGGTTAAGTAACACCAACAACAGTAATACTATTAGAATGCCTTAAATAATGAACTTTAGTAATTTATTTTTTTCGTTTCGGCTTACATACAGGTTTGAACATTGGTAAATATTTTGAAGGAAAACGCACTCTCAGTTTATACTTGAAATATACGGTATGTGTCTGTGACTAGATCAGTGGCTCTTAAAGGGTGCCCCATAGCAAATTTTCGGGCGTACCCTGTTGTATTCCAGAGAAATATATGCTCAGATATAAAAACAAATATAGTTAGTCTTTTTTCTTGTCGGCTTTCCCATTCAAAGACAGATTTCATTACAAACAACTAACATTTCTTGTTGCTGCTTTTTTTTTTCTTCTTCTTTCTTCATATAAAAAGTCGCCAAAGAGCAATCATGCGCCAAAGAAGGTTTCCGAGAGACTTAGAGCGGTCATTTCCATTGTTGGCTACTGGAAGCGCTAGTGTTTGCACGATTTTCAATCTTAACAAAATTTCTATTGTAGCCTCTGAGATTCCGCCGTCTGTAAGCAGCAGTCTGTAGAGTTGACCATTCGAATATAAAATTGTGAGGCTTTAGTAGCGGGTGTTTATTTCCCACAAATTTGTATAGAGTTCGCTTACAATTATTTGTAGGTTTTTAAAGGCATCAAAATTTAAAAAGGTTTGACAAATACACAACTACATTGAATTTCTGTACTCGCAATTTTCTTCCTAGAATGCGTTCTTTTAGCGTACCAATGAAAGACATTTTTTTAAATTTCCATTTTTCATTATAATTTAAGGAATTTATTTCTCAAAACGTGAACCTGAAAAGAGCTGGCGGTTAAAACTCGAAGGTTTTGATAATATATAAATATTGCTAGAAGCTACATATGTGGTACTTTATAAAGGTTAAGTTTCTAATAATAGAGAGTTTTTGCATAACGTTTTTTTATGGTCCGATATTTTTCTTCACCTGCGCGCATGCTCATAGGAATAGCTCAGTGGTACAATATTACAAATGCGCATGCGCAATAGGTACAATGTTTCCTATGAGCATGCGCGCTAGGAAGAAAAAATATCGGACGATAAAACAAACGTTATGCAAAAACTCTCTAACATATAAGGATGTTCAATTGGAAGTTACGGTGTATTAAATAAATGGTGAATAGCATAAGTATGTTCTCATTCCTATTCGAATTGAACCACCGGGTTCGAATGGTCATGAATCCTTTTGATTCGAATGACGACTTAACAATGCTGGATATCTTTTATTAACAATTTTTAAAAGCAATTGTTCCAGACAAATTCATTTTCCTAGCTCGTGCATAATAAAACATTTCCTTTCATCGAAAAACAAAGCTCGCCTTCCAAGAAGGACGAACAGAGGAAGGAACAGGAGAAATCTTTTTCATTTCCTCCTACACGGAACACATTCTGGCTGCAGCATCCTTCAGAGACTTGAAGGAAAACACCCTTCGAATGTTCGAAAAAAGGCCAGCCGGAAGAACACACTCGGAACGCTGTTTTACGAAGCGGAAAAACGTCCCAAAACAATCGCCGCTCGTAAATAATTCGGAAACTTTTTGAAGTTGACAGACGCGCTCTGGTGATTGTTGTGCTATGCAAATGACCGCGTGTCTCGAGTGACCTTTCGACGTTTGGTTTCTGTTTGTCTGTTCCTCGTAACAATAATTTAAATGCTTCGAGTCCACTGGAGCCGAATGCTATTTTTGAAATGCGGGTTTCGGTTCCTGCTGCTTCAGGAAAATTTTTTTTTTTTTTTTTTTGACTCTACGTCGTAATTTAATCATGTTTCTTTTTGTCTTGAAATACTTATTTAAAGAATATATCATGGCAAAATATATACAGGGTGATTATAATTAAAGTCCCACTTTCAAAATGCCTTAAAAAAAAACTACTCATCACAACGAGTTCAAATTTAAACTGAAGATGCTTGAAGAAGGGGGAAACGGCATGGTCAAAAAAAAAAAAAGTTACCATCCAAACCAAAAAGTCCTCCTGGAACCCATTGCCCTCCTTCAGCGAATGAGCAGAATGCCTTCAGCAGACTTCTACCATCACAACAGAAGCTGCCCATTTCCCTCCACCCAAGAGTAGATTACTCATAGGATGTCCGTCCTGCGCTGCAGGGCACTGAGGATTAGTCACACTATTAAAGCTAGTATGATATTTAATGATAAAAAAAACACAATTTTCTTTTTGCCAAGGGGAAACGGATGCAAACGTCATAAAATGTGACTACCACATATCAAACAGATAAATATATGTAAAAAGGAATTAAAACCTTTTTTTTTAATGCGCTTTATAGACTTACTCCCCATGGCAAAATTCACAGATACCTCACAGGAAAGACGTTAAAAAATAATTGCCACACATTTACTTATAGCATGAAAAAAAACTTAAAAATTCTTCCCTATTCGTTTGTCTTTGCGAGACGTTCAAGGGTGCTGTCACATTCTCCACCGAATCTCCTCATTTCTTAAAGCTGTAACCGAAACTCACGTCTTCAAGGGATTTAAAATTTAATTCTTAAGTTATCACTGGGCCTCATGTAGGTACTTTAATAAATTGTTTTGATATTCGTTGTAATTTTTGGGTTAAATAGCAAATCATCATGCTAGTTGGGACATCGGTATTTATAAGAAAAGAAATTTTAAAAAATTATGTGCTAAATTATAAAAACAGATAAAAATTAATACTTTTCACATACTGCTACTGCATAATCCATACCAGAAATAATTTCAATGATACATTATTTAAAAATCAATAATATTGCCATTTTCGAATTACGAACAACAATTCAGTTCCTTAATGAAATTTTTTTTATCTGCAATCCAAGATCAGTATTGAAGCCATTTTCACTCATTTTTTATAATTCAAAATGCATATTTTTGAATAGTAGATATTACGTTTTTATAATAGATGGCCTATAAAGAGATATTCTTTTAAAAACAACTAGAAAATGTAATTCGAAATATTTTCCTTTCACAAAATGCATCTTATTTTAGTTTTTATTTGGCTGTTTAAAAAAAAAAAAAAAATGTAAAAGATTTATTTTTCTGTATTCAGTATGAACATGTTTTGATTTCATATGTATACCATATATCAATTAATAATTATAAAAAAAAAAAAAAAACTGTCAAATATTCTGGACAAAATTTCATCACAAATGTCTTAAAAATATATTTAATATCGTTTTGATCTTTTTTTTTTTTTTTTTTTTAGAATGGTTTGATAAACGCCTCTGTATATACAGCCGAGATTCTCGCCATGTTCATGTCTGGATGCTCTTCCGATTATCTCAGAAAGAAGAACTGGCTCTCCAACACCAACATCAGGAAGCTTTTCGAGACCTTTGGTAAGTCCACTCCTCTCATAAGACCGAAATCATTATTATTTAAAAAGATCTATTGTCTGGTAATGATGATCCATCGTGCAAAAATCAGCATTATTCATGAGATAATGCTGATCTTTTCTTCAGACAGTATAAAATTACTTGTTTAGAGAAGTATCAATCTAAAAACTTTTATTATGTATATAACAGACCTGAAATAAATTGTATATCATAGAAGTTTAAATATTTTATGAGTTTGCCAAAAATCTGCTTAAAAGTAAAAATTTATCAGAAATGGATCTATAAAAATTTTTAATTTAATAAAGATTTATTGATTCTTCTATCCGCCAACTATTCTGAAATTTTTTATTAACTTTTCTTTTAATATTACATGCATGTAAAGTATACAAGCTAAATGTTTTATTTTTGTATACACCAATAAATAAATAAATAAATAAAATATATCACTACGAAGCACATGGGAATTTACGTATAGCGAAATCTATAGTAATACAAAATGATTGGATTGTGTTTTTGAAGAGTCCCTAATCCACAGTACATTTTGATTTTTGTGTTTTTATTTTTCTGAAGAATTTTTTGTTGTATATATAACTAATTTCCCACAACGGAAAAATCTCGAAAGGATTCTCCAGAAAAAAGAAAACAGTAATTTAAAAGATAATAAAAATTTAAAAAGACCCATTAAATTTATCAAAACCAATTAAGTAATTGAAAAAGTAATAAAAAATTAAGAAGACCAGTTTTTGTTTAAAAAATGCATTGCATAAAAAAAGAAGATAAAAATAGAAATAAAAGAAGTAAAAAATTTATATTAGATAGTAACTAATTGCCATTGTTGCATCCTATTCGCAAATGACATCATTACATTTATGTATGAAACCAGTTTCCCACAATGACGAATACCATCATCGCAGCATTTTCAGTACGCTGGTTTCCCAGTTTGCTGCAAGCTGGTTGAAATACATATTCCCAGATCAATACTGACCCATTGACCTCACTGTTACAACAATACATATGCATAAACATCTATGTATTGCAAACCTTCTTTAAAGAACTGTGTAAAGTTACTTATAGCAAAATGTCGAAGTTGCTACGTCTACTTTCGACGTGATACTATTATAGTACTGGTCTGAAAAAATTATATATTAAATACATATAGAGAGGAGATAAATAGATATTGCTTCGTTTTGTTTTTAAATCAAAAAACCAATTGTAATTCAATCCATGCTATCTACCTGCAATTTTCTGCTACCCAGATAAACAAGCTAGTATAACAATGAAGAATGAAATTGTATATTGTGCTAACTGCTAACACCTGCTCTATTTAGTCTGTCTGTTTTTTTTTTTTTTTTTTACTCTAATTTTTTAAACATTCGTGGTGGGTCAGTTTACCCCTCATTTTTGATATTTTTTTTTTTTTTCATAGATATAAATTAATTTTTGGCCATAATAATAAAATTTCAAAATGTGTTAAACATTTTGAAAATTAATTTTAATTTATTTAAGCTCTTGTTGTCAAAAGGTATCAATAAATTCGAGAGTTAATTTCTCCGTTTTTAAAAAATATTATTCAAATATGAATTTTTAAGCAATTATTTTATATCTCAGAATTTCTTGTTCATAATACTTTCGATGTATTATTAATTTTTGGGTAATTAATAAAATAAAATACTAATAAATGGAGTTGGCAATAAAATGCTATAGCAAAAAAAAATATTTTTTTTTAAACTAAAATTATTTCTCCAAATATAAATTTAAAGAACCCCCCCTCCCCCTCCCCCAAAAAAATTATCTGATTTAGTTAGTTTTTTTCTTTTTTATATATAACACCATATGAATTGAAAAAAAATAGCAATTAAGAACAGAAGTTACTGTTTTGTTTTGATTCTTATATGCACTCATAAAAAGTATTTTGAAGAAATGCTTACTTTTTTTTTTAAATTTATTTATTTAAAATTTAAAAAAATTTAAGTACGATATTAAATTTCACTAACAACAGTAACATTTTCTAATAAAAATACAATTTTTAAGCTAAAATTGACCGATTTATTATAATCTTTTCTGTTTATTAGATTATAATAAATCGGTCAATTTTAGCTTAAAAATTGTATTTTTATTAGAAAATTTCCCATTAAATAATTTGTATTATTTGATATTATACATGCATTATTATTTATAATAATATATGTATTTATTATTTATTTATTATTAAATATATTATAGTTATCTTTTATATTTATTTTTATATCTATTTATTTATATTTTTTTATTTATATTTTATTATAAATTTTCCCATCAACTAATTTTTAGTATTTGAAAAAAATATTTATTTTTTTAAATACAGCTCGAAAGATTTAATTATGCAAAACATTTTTTTTTTAATTAGATTAACTTATTAATTTAATTGGCTAAATAAAAATAAGCTCATTAGCTCATATCCCACTATCCTTTCAAAAATAATTATTAAACAGATTTGATTTATATTCATAATTTGAAATCTTCTTCATATAGTATAGAATGATTTACTACTTGATAGCTATCGATTATCGTTTTTTTCTAATACCTCCAGAAACTTTCAGTTCCTTTTTTTTAGTTTTTCTTTCTTTCTTATCCCCAACCGGATTATTGAAACCATAAAAAACAAGTAGCCCGAATGAATCCGTATCCTTTTTCCCCTATTATTCATGCCGCTCCAAAACCTTCTGTTCCTCCGCCACTCAAGGAACTGATGGCGTCCTTCTCGTTTTCGAAGCGTAGAAAGTGGATCAATCGCCTCTCTTTCCCTCAATGCCAGGAATCTGGGTCACGTGGCATTCTCACTCGTCTGACGCACTTCCGGGACGTCACCGCCGCCCTTTCTCTCATTTCTTTTCTCTTTGTTTCTGCCCTACTTGGGGCGGATCCCCGAGAAATTCCCACTCGAGAAAGGATGGTGTGCGAGGTCTTTCTGGTATGAGAATGGCTGACGTGGGAAGAGGGAAATGTTTAATGAGTTTTTCCTCTCATCCGCCTTATAAGTAAGGTCGGTGGAAGAATGACGTGATTTAAAGAAATCCTTTCCACTTATTCAATAGTGTGAACGTACACGTTATTATTATTTATGACAGATTGCTGATTAATTACATTTTATGTGCAATTTTAATCATTTTGCTTTATTCGAAAAATGTATCGCTAAACCCTCCCTTCAAAAAATTTCTAAAAATAAAAATGTGTATACTAATTATATTTGTTTACATTTAATACGAATTACATTTTTCAAAAGAGAAACGTTTTTCTTTGTGGTATTAATGTATCATACCACAAAGAAAACATTTCGTAAAAAAAATAAAGCATCTGTTATTGAATTAAACAATAAAAATAAAAAACCCAGATATCTGTATAATTATGATATATACAATATTTTTTAATTATATACAATATTTATTAATGTATATAGTTAAATATTATTGTACGTAAAAATATTGTAATATTATTGTATATACAAATTTTTTTCACATGATGTACAATAATTTTATTAAAAGGAAGTAATTATCTGAATAATGATTCATGGATTATCATTGCTATAAAAATATACATGCTAAAGAAATTAAAACATTTCATTAAATGCGAAATCTAAAACAATATTTATTTTTAGTAAAACAGACATTTTAAATGTCTTCTTTACTTATGTCTGAATATATTCAATAAACTGAAATCGAAACAATTAAATTAAATACACTCCCTTTTACTTAAAAGTAATTCTATATCCTTAATTAAAATATCTTTACAATTAAATATATTTATATCGTATACCATTTTGTTAAAAAAAATAACTTGACCAAGATGTTTGCAATTTATAAAACATGTGTTTGTTGTATTTATAAAACAAATTCACGTGTTTTTTTTTTATATTTGAGTGAATTGAGCTTTCGATAAAATAAAAATACTTAAATAAAAACAATAAAAAAATGACATTTTTTTTCTTCACGAATTTTCTGAATACATGAACTCACGATCAAAGATATCATATAAATAAATTTTGTACATGGAAAAAGTTATCTCAAATATCATTCATTATTTTTGTTATTATTATTATTGTTAGCGTAGACGTTAACTTAATAATCTCAAATATCAATTTGTTTTTGTTATTCTTATTGCTAACAATAATAATAATAACAAAAACAATGAATGATATTTGAGATAACTCAATTTCAAATATCCTTAATTGTTTTTGTTATTGTTAGCGTTGAAAGTTGAGTTATCTCAAATATCATTCATTGTTTTTGTTATTATTATTATTATTGTTAACGTTGACGTTGATTATTAATTTTTGAAGTCTACTCGTGTGTAGTTTCCCCAACTACATAAACGTCAAAAAGCTTCTAGATGGTTTCTAAAGAATTAATATAATTTTTTTGTTTTTATTTTGTAAAATGTGTAATAATAAAGTATATATGTATATATGAGTTGCATTTTTATTATAGCTTTGTTGGGTCCCGCTGTGTGCATGGTTCTGGTGCCCATCATGGGCTGCAACCATTGGCCAGTGGTTGTCCTCATCGTCATGTCCATGTTCTTCTACGGGATGGTGGGGGGCGGAGACATACCCGCATTCGTAGACATCGCCCCTGAACTTGCAGGTCGGTATCCACTCACATTTTGTACTTACAAAATTATTTGTACTATAATTATACATAACATTTTTTAAAAGGTAAAAAAGAGAAAATACGTACTGTAGTACCATTTTATTTTAATGCATTATTAGCAGAATAAAGTTGTAGTTAGCAGACTGTGAGTAAGTATACCGGCATTTCGATCTAATAGAAATCGGTTTTAAAGCCGAACCGGAAAATGCTCCATTTACGCCAAGAATGTGCACCAAAAATCAATGGGTAGAAAGTATCGTATGTTATTACTAGTTTTATTGAATTCCAAGATGTAGGTGATGTTTCCGTGGGTGTTCGCTCTAAATTGAGGTGGCATCATAGACCAGTGGTTCTCAACATTTTTGAAGTCGGGATAATTCCTTTTGTTTAATCCCCAATCCCCGATCATTGCATATAATTGCTAGTCATTCTTAATGTTTAATGTTTAATGATCAACTCCACAACTTACAGACGGAGTCTCATATGCTGCAATGGACATTTTTTTAACAATGAAATTCACATAGACGCTAACACTCCTAGTAGCCAACCATGGAAGTGACCGCTCCTAGATTCTAGGAAACATTCTTTGGCACATTATAAGTGACTACAAGAAGAAGAAAAAGCATTAAGATTTGATTTTGTTTGTCGCTCTACGGTCATCTTTTGTTTCACGAGTACTTAACAGACCGTAACCTACAGTTTAAAGTGGATTCCGAACCACTACAAACATCCATGGCACCACCTTGACTCGAACCCGAGACCTGTGGAACCGAGCGCCAGACACTCGACCATTCAGGCCCTGCAATAAAAAAGTTAGTTGTTTTTAATGAAAGCTGTCTTTGAATGGGAAAAATGACAAACTCATTTTCTTGTCATATCATCTATATTTATTTTTATATCTGGACGCATATTTCTCATGCATACAACAGGGTGCACCAGTGTGCCCTGAAGCACAGTTTGAGAACCACTGTCATAGACCGATATTGATCCGCCGAAGTAATAATTTCAATGTAATATGGTCAATCCATAAATCTCTCCAGCTAATATACCAACGTATAGTAGAATATGATAAATATCTCCATATGCATCTCATAAATAATTTAACTTTAATATTAAATGTACATAATTGACTGTGAATTGAAACTCAATAAATCCATTTATCCGTCACTTTTCCCTTTTTCTAAAATAAATAAATAAATTAATTAATTAATAAATGATGGAACAATGATAATAATGTTATTGTTGCGAATGTTATTATTTACTGGCGAACATAGCCCATAGTTCGGTGGTTTCAAACTTACTTTTGTTTTTCCACCTCTGTATTTTAATTTATCATTTGAAATTGATTATGAAGCAGAAAAAAGTGAGATGAGTCAATAATTTTCAATGATAAATGCGCATTAAGTGAAATGTGAATGATTCGTAACAGCTTCCAATTTTGACTTTCCCGTAAAAGATTACCGTTTTTTCGAACATCCCTGTGATGACCAGATGAAAAACCTGGATTTCCTCGGAAATGCCCGAGGATGCATGCATCCATAATTATTGGATTTCGACTTACTTTTTTTTTTCTGTGTTCTAGGAACGATCTTTGGATTGGCAAACGGGCTGGCTGGAACAACCGGATTTTTGTCGCCTCTAATAGCTGGTATTTTCTTGGACTCGGATGTGAGTAACTATCTAACTTAGTCGGTGTTTAACCCTTTAACCACAACTATTCATTGCCCTTTGCGGTCTCTCAGTTTTAGTGTTATTTTAAGAACGAAACCATACAAAGGTTCATATAGAAATCTTTTAAAAAACAGATGTATCAATATTTTCCCACATTTCATTATTTTATAATATAGATTGTCAGAAAAGATCTTTATTAATACAAAAATAAATAATATTAAAATAAAACGGTGCATTAAATGGGATTTGTAACAGAAAAAATATTAATGAATCAAAGAAGTTTTTTTTTTTTTAATTTTGATTTGTTTCATTGAACCTGCAATATAATAGTACGCTGGCTCTTTTAGTATAAGAAGAATATTTCGGTATTTCTCCTATAGTTATGTATAGACACGAGATTAAAGATTTTGAGCTTCGCGCAACAAACAGTTTTATTACGGTTTGGATGGAAATTGAAACGTATGCGATTTCGTTAATTAGCTTTCTGGGAAGCCAAATTTCCGCTCAGCCTGGTATCGGTTTTTGCTCCCGCATCCACATTAGAGTACGAAAATAATCCTGTGGACAGAATCCTAGGAGTGAAACTCGTTCCCACCAGAACAGATTTTTCCCGCACATCAAAGGGATTTTTCCCGGACGCCATTTTCGACCAGCTTGTTGCTCAGCAGCCAGAGATAACGTGACTTGTTTCTAGAGGTTCAGACGGATACACTAGACAAGCTTATTTTTCGAATTAAAACTGAGTAACTTCCAGGAAAGACAAATGTTTCGGCAAATATTTCAAATCAAAATTTAGCTTGTACGACTGGTAATTGATGGGGCATATAGCTAAGTGATTTTCGAAAAATAAATGCTTTTAACCCGTAAGGATTGCTTATGGTATATACTAGATGAAACATGAGCAATCCATAATTTAATATAAATAACCTGAGGCCTTGATTTAATGAATAGTAATAGGATAATTCTAATCTAATCTCTCTCTCTCTATATATATATATATATAATACATATCCGTCACCCTTATCTGAAGATAAGATAACTCATAACACATACACACACACATATATTTATATATGTTTTTCATTTACAGCATGGTGGAATGCATCAATGGTCCAAAGTGTTCTATACCTCCTGCGGCATCTACGCTGCCGGTGCTGTGTTCTTCCTCCTGTTCGGTTCTGCAGAACCAGAACCGTGGGCTGTATCCGAAGACGAACCGCCTGCGAGCCCCGGGGATCTGTCACGCAAAGCGTCCGTGCGTTCCGACATCGAAATTTCGCTCAGCATCCATGCATCCGGCTCTGCCACGACGTGGCGTTGACTTCCCAACTCAGTGCAGCCGGAGACGCTGGGCGGTGGCGCGAGCTATGCACAAGCTCCGACAGATGGCGCCACCGTCGGGAAAGGGGCAAAACGCCCTGTTTCAGGTCGGAACTGAAGCTCCCTTCCAGAACCGTCCAGTGTTCTGCAAGGGATTGGGTGCAGCGGTGTGTTGAAATTCTACCGCCTGTGTTCAAGATGATGGTGTTCTATGCGAAACTTGTAAATAATGAGACAACAGTTTTTCGGATGATGAATCGAATCTTTTATCATAATAATATCTCGATAGTATTATACTAAAAGACTTGGAAAAAAATTGAAAAAAGAAAATAAGATGAAAATAAAATTAAAAAAACTGTATAGAAAATATAGCTTGTAATTTTTACATAAACTTTTAAATTTGCTTAATTGAGATTTGAGCTAATATAACTTGTGATTTAAAATATCTTATCATTCTTTCAGGTATTTAGTGTTGAAACAGTGATTTTTTTTTTTACATTGTTTATTATAACTGAAATTAATTTTGATCTTACTGATTCATGATCAAGATTGGTTTAATTTAAAACTCGAAGGCATTGATTATTGATTTTACAAATAAATTTGTACAGTTATTTGAATAAATTATATCAATAAAAATGTCTAAAGATTTAACAAAACTTAGTCTAACATAAACGTTTTTTATTCTTAAAATACAACAGAGGAAAAAACAGTTATATTATCATTAAGATCATTAATTATAAAGGCATCATTAAAATTTGATAGTTTGAAACTTACCTAGTTGTGATATAAAGATTTGTGTTTGTATTTTTTATTTTAAAAATTTATATAACTAGTCTAAATAAAAAAAAACGATGAATATGCAGATGTGATATTATCACGTTTTCACATTCATCCTTTTTTTATATATAGAACTGCAATTATCAATTGCAGCTGTGACTGAAAAAATTTCTTGATAAACATTTAAATATTTTATAGTCAAAAGTTGAGGCTATTTTCATAGAACATCAGCGTCTAAGTTTGATTATATAAGTGGTTGAAATAATTTAATGCTTTAAGCTCACCATCTTTAGATGCTGTTCCTGTTTTTGTCAGTATTTTTATATAAGTATGAATATAATTCTTACTCATCGTATACATTTTAAAGGTATTGAAGCTCTTAATATGTTGAAGGTTCTTAAAAACAAAAAATACATATCAAATAATAAAAAAATTATTTAAATTTTTTAGGAATCTTAATCTAGTTCAGAATGTAAGGTACAAAATGTTGCTTCATTTAACATGTATCGTTGCATATTATTTAAACTTTGATTTCTACACCAAAAAATGTTGGAATAAAAGAGTTATTAAGTCAACAATGAATGAAATGATATTGATTTTAAGTTTAAAAACATTATGTTTCACTAGTAACAAATCCGTAGAATATCATTAAAAAATTTAATTTTTTTTAAATTTCTGAAAAAGACAATATAATAACCTAATATTGATAATTATCAGTATAGAACATTAAAAAGCAGATTAGTGTTTGTAACTATTCAACAATTTAATTAATTTTACCTCACACTATGGTTGTTAAGAAACAGTTTTTAACTATTCAATAATTTAATTAAATTACCTCACTCTTTGGTTGTTATTAATAAGCAGATGAGTGTTTGTAACTATTCAACGATTTAATTAATTTACCTCATTTTTTGGTTGTTATTAAAAAGCAGATTAGTGTTTGTAGCTATTCAACAATTTAATTAATTTACCTCACACTATGGTTGTTAAGAAACAGTTTTTAACTATTCAATAATTTAATTAAATTACCTCACTCTTTGGTTGTTATTAAGTAAATTAGTATTTCTAACTATTCAACAATTTAATTAATTTACCTCACAAAATCGACATTATTTTGATTAAAAAATTCTATTGAAATTGTTCTAATTAATTTTTATTCTTAAAATTGAGCTGTATTGTTGCGTAATTCAGAATTTAAATGAAATCTATTGATTTCTTAAATTTTTAATTTTAATTTAAAATTTTAAAAATTAAGATTTCTTAGAATTTAAATGAAATCTATTAAAAGTGACTCTTTTAATGTTCGATTTGATTGTTCGCGATTATTATTGGCCACAAAAATTTGTAGTGGATAGAACAGTGGATAATTCCTATGTAGATTTTTTTCAATATCTATAAAATTTTTCTATTCTAACAATAGCATACAAAATCTTTTGTTCCAAAATCAATCTCGTTCCAGAACGAGAAAAATTCTGCAATCTTGTGTAGAATGAATGAATTCGAAATTTTCTCACTCAAGGCTGCAACCTTTACCATTCGAACGCGCACACAAAACAGCTCTCGTAAAGCGTGGAAAACTGCGCATCAACAATAGGCTCCCTGCGAAATTTCCTAAACGAGGAGTTTTTTTACGACCCATAAATAATAGAATAAAACCTCGGCGGCCATCTTTCTTTTCTTTCTTTCTTTTTTTAATTCAATATCATATTTGCGCAATATCGAAAAATGAAAACGTGCAAGGCCGATCTTTTCCACTGTAACAAACGATAAATGTGTAGGAAATGAAATGAAAAAGTATTTTTTGGGGAAGAATATGAGATCTCTTGCGACATGTTAGTATTATTATTATTTTTTTGAAAAGAACTTCTTCCTATTGTTCTGACCTTCTTTAAGCATGGAGGATTCCTGTGTTGTTTCCGAGTTGTCCTTCGCATTGAGTTAGTTGCAAAAGTTTGCTGAAATTTTGAGTCGAAGTTGGTCAATTGGATGATAAAAACCTTTGACATCCTTAAGCTTTGATGATTATTTCGAACAAGAAACGTTTAGAATGTTCGAATCAAAAAAGAAAAATTCCATTCTTTTGTCTGAGTTAAATCTACCCAACACTATTGCACATATGCATATAAATAAATGCGAAATATAAATTTCGGAAATTTTTTGTCGAAAATTCGTGTCATTTTATTTTAAAACAATTTTTTAGGGAATCCTATTGAATGGCATATTCAGACGATATATTAATCAAAAATTTATCCACTAAATATGGCATTTCAGTGGATATGGCACTATTTTAAATAGATTATTATTAAATTCAACTTACTTAAAATATAAAGTACTTTTCTTAAATTTTTAATACATTTTAAGTAAAATTTTAAAGACAACAAAAGCTTTTAATTCATTAATTCTATTTTATAACAAAGTATTAAATATAAAATAAAAAAATTTAAAATGTAACAATTTAATTAATTTATCTCCCTTTTTTGTTGTTATTAAAAAGCAGATTAGTATTTCTAACTATTCAACAATTTAATTAATTTACCTCACTCTTTGGTTGTTATTAAAAATCAGATTAGTGTGAGTAACTATTCAAAATTTAATTAATTTACCTCACTCTTTGGTTGTTATTAAAAATCAGATTAGTGTGAGTAACTATTCAACAATTTAATTAATTTACCTCACTCTTTGGTTGTTATTAAAAATCAGATTAGTGTTTCTAACTATTCAACAATTTAATTAATTTATCTCACTCTTTGGTTGTTATTAAAAATCAGATTAGTGTGAGTAACTATTCAACAATTTAATTAATTTATCTCACTCTTTGGTTGTTATTAAAAATCAGATTAGTGTTTCTAACTATTCAACAATTTAATTAATTTACCTCACTCTTTGGTTGTTATTAAAAATCAGATTAGTGTGAGTAACTATTCAACAATTTAATTAATTTACCTCACTCTTTGGTTGTTATTAAAAATCAGATTAGTGTGAGTAACTATTCAACAATTTAATTAATGTACCTCACTCTTTGGTTGTTATTAAAAAGCAGATTAGTGTTTCTAAATATTCAAGAATTTAATTAATTTATCTCACTAAATCGACGTTTTGATTAAAAATTTCTGTTGAAATCTTTCTAATTAGCTTTTAATCCTCAAATTGACCTGTATTTTTAAGGAATTTCGAATTTAAATAAATCCTATAGATTAATATAAATCCTATTGATAAGTATTAAATATACTGAGTATTATATATGATGAGAAAATTCTTAGAGAAACCTATGAAGTTTTTATATGAAACAAATAAAGACTCTAATTAAATAATAATTCCAAAAGATCTCAAATTAAAAAAAAACACAGTTATACAGTTTTTTTCCTTAATAAAGAATTTAATTGTTACACAAGTGATTCATTTGCTCCTTATTATTGTTGATAGAAAAATAAAATATTTAATATAAACACTTTATTAGAAAATTTATCGACGTAAAATTATTTTTCTACAAAATACAGAATTATTTTTCATACATTTCAGTATTTGAATACCGTAAATATAAATTTCAATAGCGTATTTTTGCTTTAGATCTATAAAAATTCATTTGAAGAACTAAGAAACAGTTATTTTAAACAGATTATTACTGTACTTTGGAAAAATACAGGGGAATCGTACAGAAAATGTTAAACGTAATTTGTAAATTTTGATAAAACTTGATAAATTTTTCTGTATGTTTTTGTGATTACGTTGTAAATTACTATTTCTAGAGCTTCATCATCTAAGTTATGTGCATGAAACATGAAATTTGTGTGCTCGTATTATGTTGTATTTTAAGTTATTACATGTGATAGAGTTGTTGGTCCTCATTTTTGTGTCTTTTTATCTTATCTAGAGAAGATTTTGAAACTTTTGTAAGAAAAAGAAAATGTTTGTAAATTAGTCTTGTGTGTATAATAAAGTATTTCTTATAATATTAATTGTGTTGTTTTCATTTAATGCAAATTTGCACACTTATTACTAAATGCATCATCAATACATCAAACATCAATAGCTCTACATCAATTTAGCTGTACATCAATGTTTTAGAATTAGACCATGAAAAGGGAAATTTGTTGGCTGGATTAAATTCGCCATTTCGTTACAGAATAATTTTGTTAATTATTGTTAAAATATTTATATAGCTTCAGTGTAATTAATGGAATATAAGTAACAAATTTCGAGATATATTATTCAGTTTTTATTATTTGTCAGTTAATTGATTCCTGGGCTAGTTATATTTATATCTACTTTTTTTAAATGATATACAAAACAGCTTTACCAGATCTTACCACATCCAGACAGAATCGAATGTTTTTTTCTTATAGTAAAGTAGTTTTTATAGTAGTTTAATTAATAAACTTATGAATTAGACTACTAATTGTACGAGCAACGTTGTTGTTGTTTTGTTGTTTCTTATCCCACTGGGTCGACACCATCATCTAGACAAAGTCCATGAACCAATGTGTTCTCATGGAAAGGTGGGGGGGAAATAACGGGCAACGGGCGTACCCCATGGAGTTCCTAGGTGGTTTTAAGAACCACAATACCTCCACATCTTAAGTTAATTAAAGAATTTGCACAAAATGAATTTGCTTCAATTAAAGAATGTTAATAAATAAAAATAAAACAATTAAAATTTAGAAAAACATCTCTTGCTTGAGAACAATTAAAGCAAGAGATCGAAAAAGCTAAAGCTATCGGTACAATTAAGAGTCCGTTGACGATGCCCCCAAAAAAGATACAAGGTTAAAGTTAAAAAATTAAAAAAATTTAAAGCTAATAAAAATATAGAAAAGAAATTAAGTAATAGCACATAACTAGAAACAGTAAATAAAACATACAATATAAAATCGTCAAATGCTTTGGGGGAAATATCTCTTGTGGAACGCCCGTAGATAGAAGTCTGACTTAGTTCCCGTTTCCTCAATATGTCTACGGCATCGACAACTGGTCCCTAATTGTACCGAATTTAAAACTTAACTTTTAAATTCTTTTATTTTTTATCTTACTTTTTTATCAATAGTATTTTTAAATCTTTTTTTTTTTTTGAGTACCTACTTAATTTGAATTTTTAGAAACATTTATCTTTAATCTCAACTAACAATAATTAAGCAGCCATTAAAATTCCAAGTCTATGCATGAATTAAGATGAGGAGGTTTAAGGGGTATTTCCCCCTGTTGGTACTTCGTAATCGGTACGCCAGTTGCCAGTTGCCAGACTTGGTTCCGTGGCGCTGAAGAAGGAAGTCAGTGCCTTCGGTGAGGTCTTTTAGAGGAACTACTCCGCATTTGCGTATTGTATGGGAGAAAATTCCCACCAGGTAGTCTGACTAACGAGGCGAGATGCTGGACATCCTAAACGGCATTCATGTGTCCTCGTTTTTTTAAAATACCGTCTACAACAAAGCCTCCAACGGATGGAACGTCGACCATAATGCTCACCAGCGGCGTATGTTGCCACTGAGCCACGAGACTAACACAAAGCAATCTTCAATCTTATCAATCAATAACACAAAGCACGAGTCTAATCAAAGCAAGCCTCAATAATCCACATCTTAACACATCCAAACAGTAAGACAGATCTTGTCATCACTCAGACCGAATGAAACCGGGAAAATTGATGAAATATTTTAGTTATAGCTTCGTCGATATAGGATTGTCTGAGCATGGATTCGTGTTATTCATAAAGCAACAGTATAGGAATGCTTTCATTCTTTTCCCGAAGCAGTGGTTCTAAAAAGGCGCACTGATGTGCCCTAGAAAATTTCTTCGCAGAGGAATAGAGTTATACAGTTACACTTTTTCTTGCCAGCTTTCCCATTTAAAGATAGTTTTTTTCCCCCATTTTCATTACAAACAACTCACTTTTCTCATTGCTTTTTTTTCTTCTTTTTGTAACATAAAAAGTCACCAAACAGCAAAATGCACCAAAGATTTCCGAGAAACTAGGAGGGTTAACTTACACGGTTACAACAGTAACTTGGCTGCTAGGAGCGCTGGCGTGTATGCGATTTTGTGTTTGTTTATTTTGTTTATGTGGCGTTTTATGTGATCAATGTTAAAAAATTTCCATTGCAACCTCTCAGATTCTGCCGTCTGTACGTAGTAGTCTGAAGTTGACCATCGGGATATAAAAATGAGTTAGCGGATGCTTATTTTTCAGACATTTGCATATAGTGTATCTACAATTATTTGTAGGTTTATAAATACACCCCAACTTCAAAAATTTTGAAACCGCTTCCCTAAAGGATGGCACAAATGTTGACATACTCTCCTACAAAAAGCAGCCTGATTGCCAATTGGCTAGCGCTCTGGCTTTTGGTCCACAGGTTTCAGGTTCGAATTCTGGCGGTGGCATCGATGTTTGATAGTGGTGCGAAATCCACGTTAGGTCACGGTCTATTTAGCCTAAAGTGTGCAAAAATGACCGTAGAGCTACAAACCAAACCAAACCCCTACAGAAAGCATTCAGGAAAGTGTAGCACATTTCACATTGCTCCTAATGTCATCTATAGGCAATTATAGATAATGATCAACTGTAAAAGCACCAGTCACCCCTATGATCATATAATGTTGCACTACCAATTGGTGTCCAACGTGGTGTATTGTAAGCATCTTATTATTAAAAATACATGTCAAGAAAAATGGGCCTGAATGGCAGAGTGGCTAGCGCTATGGCGCTCGGTACCACAGGTTTCGGGTTCGAGTCCTAAATGTTTTGTAGTGGTCCGAATCCACTTTAAACCGTAGGTCCCCGTCTAGCATGATCGTAGGGCGATGCGGGGGTATTATTACTCCGCGTCCGTAGCTTATCTTCAAGCTACACGCATCTTCTGGGTAGTGCTAAGTGAGTAACGTCAGTGCAGCGCTTGCCTTAAGACATCAGTCCACTGTCTAAAGGCTCGTTCCCACCGAGGCGTGACGCGACAGGGAAGAAAATTTTTCGAGCCGTTCACACCGAAACTTCAGAAATCGTTTTACGCCTAGTGAAGTTACAGTTACTTCTACTAGATGTCAGATCTATTATTGGCTCAATCCAAGTCACATGACGCAGCAAGCATTTGAGAGTTGAAAGTGGGTCAACTTGAAGCGGTGGATTTCAACCGGTTTCAGACTAACGCTGTGAGGCTAGTGATTGGTCAACGCTTCCCGCTTTAATGCCTCGGTGGGAACGAACCTTAAGTATTTGCCAGCTGAATGAGAACAAATAAAAAAAAAAAAAAAATTTTAAATCTTATAGATCCTACTGAATTTCGCTTTGATCGAAATTATAAATCAGTAAACAAATTATTCTGTTGATTTAAAATCACTTATTGTAAGTATTTACAATTTAAATTTAAATTCGGAGTACAAATTCTTGTAGAAATTTGAAGCTTTTCAAATACTTGGTTTATAAAAAAGGGAGCTTTTACTGTTTCTAAAACTGAAGCTGGCTGTGCAAATGTCTCTTCCTTTGTTTGTATTCATGTTATTCAAGAATCTAAAGGCAGCGATTGCTCGGGCAGAAGCAATGTATGCGATGTTGAAGGATGCATTCGAAATCTGAATTGCAAACATTCAGTGCCTTTTTCTTTCGGGAATTATTTGGAGATTCTATCTATATTTATTCATTTCAGTTACAGCATACCATTTCAATCGATGCAGTTGGAAATGTGCTGGTTTCTAAATTGAACGTTAACCCATTTTTCTAGATCGATAAATCAATTCTTCGTTCTGATTTATTATTCCATCTAGGCAAGTTTTCGGTGTTGGAAAAAGCTTTCGAAATATTTTATTTTTATTTTCCAGAAAATGCCTTTTTTACTATATTAAAACACCGAATATATCACCACCATATACATATAAACACCGAATATATATATATATATACATTACATAATACATATATACATTCATAAATGTATATGTACACTCAAGAGCCAAAACATTATGACCACCACTACATTTTGCAATGAACTCGCCTGGATGAAGTGGAAGGCACGTGATCAGGTGGAAGTGGTATTTAACTGGTATTATGGTGGTATTAATCCATGCCAAGTCGGGATGAAGCTGTGTTTCAAAGGTGGGCCAACTCGTTATTGACAGGTGGTCATAATGTTTTGCTCTTGAGTGTATGTATATTCACATATACATATATATACATTTCAAAAACGAATTTGCTTTTTTTCTTTTTAATCCTTTCCTGTATTTAGAAACGAAAACTCGCCGCTGGTGAGCATGAGGGCTGAGGTTCAATCGGCTGGCGGCTTTGTTGTAGGCACTGTTTCAAAAACGAGGAGACTCGATGGCGATTGGGGTGTTCATCCCCTTGCCTCGTTAGTAGGAGTACCTGGTGCAAGTTTTCTGCTTTTCTTCCATACGATATGCAAATGCAGGGCAGTTTCCCCTAAAAAATCATCCCGGAACAGCACTTCCCTCCTTCTTCAACGTCACGAACACAAGTCAAGCTTCTACCTACGATCCCAACAGAAACTGCCAGATGTTCTCCGTCACAAGGGTATTAATACCTATCACACAAGGATATAATACAATACCTACCAATATCCAGTACAGGGTGCTCCATCACAACAGAGGCTGCCCACTCCTTCTCTCCTTCCATGAGATCACACGGGTTCGTGGGCTTGGTCTAGATGTTCTAGATGTCTTGGTCTACCAAGTGCGATAAGAAAAAAAAGAAACGAAAACTTAAAATTATTCATAAAATAACTGCATAAAATATGTAATACACATTATGTTTTTATTTCATTTAATGCCATTAAAAATTATAAAGAAAAAAATTTGATTTATATAATTTGTAATTATAAAATAATTTTTTTTTTTTTTAATTTCATAAATTTATTATGCGCGTGATATGAATTAAGGAAAAAAATTTAGTAAAATATGAAAATTAATTAATTAATTGTAAATAATATAAGATTTATCAAAAGTATTCTTTTTAATAAAATTCTACATTTTCATAAAGTATTTTTCTAATCATTTCAGATATTTGGCATGAAAATACTAAATGTATTAAACTCAAGATGTGAAATCTAGGAATTAATTAAAAACATATAAAGTGTTTCATTTAATTAAAATAAAGTGTTCTGTTTAATTTAAAAATGTGTAGTGTTCTGAGAATTAATTTAAAAAACACAAAGTGTTCTGAAAATTAATTAAAAAATATAAAGTGTTCTACTTAATTTAAAAATATAAAGTTTTCTGAGAGTTAATTAAAAATATTAAGTGTTCTATTTAATTAAAATAAAGGTTCTACTTAATTTAAATATATAAAATGTTCTATTTAATTAAAATGAAGGTTCTATTTAATTTAAAAATGTGTAGTGTCCTGAGAATTAATTTAAAAAAACACAAAGTGTTCTGAAAATTAATTACAAAATATAAAGTGTTCTACTTAATTTAAAAATATAAAGTTTTCTGAGAGTTAATTAAAAAATATTAAGTGTTCTATTTAATTAAAATAAAGGTTCTACTTAATTTAAATATATAAAAACGTTCTATTTAATTAAAATGAAGGTTCTATTTAATTTAAAAACGTGTAGTGTCCTGAGAATTAATTTAAAAAAACACAAAGTGTTCTGAAAATTAATTAAAAAATATAAAGTGTTCTACTTAATTTAAAAATATAAAGTTTTCTGAGAGTTAATTAAAAATATTAAGTGTTCTATTTAATTAAAATAAAGGTTCTATTTAATTAAAATAAAGGTTCTACTAAATTTAAATATATAAAATGTTCTATTTAATTAAAATGAAGGTTCTATTTAATTTAAAAATGTGTAGTGTTCTGAGAATTAATTTAAAAAACACAGTGTTCTGAAAATTAATTAAAAAATATAAAGTGTTCTACTTAATTTAAAAATATAAAGTTTTTCTGAGAGTTAATTAAAAATATTAAGTGTTCTATTTAATTAAAATAAAGGTTCTACTTAATTTAAATATATAAAATGTTCTATTTAATTAAAATGAAGGTTCTATTTAATTTAAAAACGTGTAGTGTCCTGAGAATTAATTTAAAAACACAAAGTGTTCTGAAAATTAATTAAAAATATAAAGTGTTCTACTTAATTTAAAAATATAAAGTTTTCTGAGAGTTAATTAAAAAAATATTAAGTGTTCTATTTAATTAAAATAAAGGTTCTATTTAATTAAAATAAAGGTTCTACTTAATTTAAATATATAAATTGTTCTATTTAATTAAAATGAAGGTTCTATTTAATTTAAAAATGTGTAGTGTTCTGAGAATTAATTTAAAAAACACAAAGTGTTCTGAAAATTAATTAAAAAATATAAAGTGTTCTACTTAATTTAAAATATAAAGTTTTCTGAGAGTTAATTAAAAATATTAAGTGTTCTATTTAATTAAAATAAAGGTTCTTTAATTTAAATATATAAAATGTTCTATCTAATTTAAAAACGTGTAGTGTTCTGAGAATTAATTTAAAAAAACACAAAGAGTTCTGCGAATTAATTAAAAATATAAAGTGTTCTGAGAATTGATTAAAAAAATAAAGTGTTCTATTTAATAAATAAAAATATTTTAATAAGATAAAGCATACTCTTTTCGTTTCTACCTTAATAAATATTTATGCCTCTAGTATGAATATATATGAAGGTAATTAATACATTGCTCCTCTACTCAGTAAATATGTGATTATTTCAAGATGAGCATGTCATACTTGTGAAATTAAGGGTGCATTCAACTGCATTTTTGAAACCCTGAATAGATTTCAAAACCAGACGCAATTCGATATAAAATTTCAAAACTGCAGAAATATGTAGACAAACATTCATAATAAGTTACAGAAATCACTGGTTCTTTACAACATCTCGTTCTATTACAAACGTATGCAATACTGTTTCAAAATAAATTTGCGTGCATTAACCATTCAGTAAAGCATGTTCTTTTCTTTTTTTTTTTTTGTTCTTTTTACGTGTTTTTAATCAGAATCGTTTTGATTCACGTTCGTGGATTATTCACGTTCGATGGACAACGTGAGTTTTAAATCGTTTGGTCCAAATCAAACGATAATGGTGCAATGTTATTAGCTATTTTTGAATAATTAATTGGCAATGTTATCGTTTGCCTCAACTGCGCAAGCGCACAAACGAAGATTTACGTCACCGTTGCTATTCGACGGTATTCTTTCCTAACGTCAAAGATTCGTTCTTTACCTAACGAATTAGGAAAACCAATTATTTTCCGATATTTGAACAGAAGAATAGTTGAAATTCCGATGCATTGAAAGCGAATAGTTGGAAAGATAAATATCTTACACAAACTGAAGAATTTTTTGTAACTGCCTTGTTGCAAGGACATCAATAACATCTGTAAAGTATTCGTAATATTTTTTGACATTCGAAATTCACCTGTTTTTTTAACATATTTCTATTACGAATTTCAAAATTTTATAGATTTATTACTTAGTTATTACGAAACATTTTATAAGCAGTAAGAATTCAACAGATCAGAAGTAAATAATTCTATGCCATTTTTATTTTTTATATTTATTGACGATAAGAATTTCAGAAATGGAATCTTATGTATTTCTGTGTTATTTATTATTGAATATTACGTGCACCTATAAGATTCCTTTTTTTATTTTATTATTATTTTATATCGACGACGAATATGTTATAGGACGCTTTAAAAAAAAAAGTCGATAAATCAATGTTTCGACTTAATCGATTAAATCGACTTTCAGAATACACTTAGAATGCCTTGTAAATTTAAAATAAATTTGGATATTATGTTTTTAAATTGCATATTAAATTAAAATAAATTTATAAAACGATAGATACATTGGTACTTACGTATTAACGATACCTTGGCGACAGTTGCGCCAATAAAGAGCACACGCGCCAACCGCAGCTACAGATTTGGCGGTTTTTAAGTGACGCCAATCTACACTTAAAATATTTGTTCCAAATAATAAAATATATAAAACACTTCATTTAAAATCAAAAACGCTTTCAAAATTCAAAACACTTTATTTAAACACAAAGTAGTCAAAAACACTTTATTTAAACACAAAGTAGTCAAACAGATTTCAATGGAAAACAGGCCGATATAGAGTTTAACATGGATTCAAAACAGTCCAATTGGGACATTTTCGTTTTTTTGGTAAAATATTTCGCTCCTGAAAAATAAAATTGCATCTTGTTCTGTTTCTGGCAAATCCCAAATACGCATTTTCGTAGCATTACAAAATGGCGTCAAAACTCAGCAAATCTGCAGCTGTTAGACTGCCGCCACTTAAAAACCGCCAAATCTGCAGCTGTTAGATTGGCGACACTTAAAACCGCCAAGTCTGTCGCCAAGGTATCGTTAACATGTAAGTACCTGATACATTTTTTGTAATAGGAAATATGTTACCTTACAACATATTAATTATTTATTATTTTTGCAATAATTACTTTATTTACAAAGTTTAAAATTACTCATAAATGTAATAATTATATTTCAACTAAGTCTGCAATAGATCATCGATTTAGTTTTATTTTTTGTTTTATTATTATTTTATATCGACTTTTGCAACGAATAAGTTATAATGCCATAACCTATTCGTTGCAAAAGTCGATAAATCGATTTTTCGACTGAATTGATTAAATCGATTTTCAGAATATACTTATAATGCTTTGTATATTTAAAATAATTTTTTAATAATTTTAATTCGATTAAAATACATATATAAAATTATAGATACATTTTTAATAATACGTATGTTATCTTACATTATATTATTTATTTATTATTTTCGTAATAATTATTTTATTTGGAAGTTAAAATTACTTCGCAAATGTAATAAATATATTTCAACTAATTTTGCAATAGATAATTGATTAAGTTTTATTACAAAATTAAATAAAAATATTTATTATAGTATTTTTTATTATTATAAAAAATTATTTGTTTTTGAATAAAAAAACTATTTTGTGGAGATACTTTTTAAAATTAAAAGATTCCTTTTATTTGTAATCTATCATTATTAAAGAATAATTTTTATACTAGAAAAAAAAAAAGATCGCCATGTTTATTTGATAAATTAAACTAAATAACAACTGTGAACAAAATTAAATAGCGCTTAATATAGTAGGTAAGAATAAGATTTGCTTTGTAAATTTAATAATGCTTTGTAAATTTAAAATAATTTTTGGATATTATGTTTTTAAATTGCGTATTAAATTAAAATAAATATATATAAAAAAAAATCGATACATATTTTTAATAATACAGATATTATCTTACAATATATTATTTATTTATTATTTTTGTAACAATTACTTTAAAGTTTAAGTTATTCAGAAATGTAATAAATATATTTCAACTAATTCTGTAATAGATCATCTATTAATTTTTTTTTTTTTAAAATTAAATAAAAAATATTTATTATAGTATTTTTTATAATTATAAAATTTATTCGTTTTTTAAGAATAAAAAAAAAATATATTTTGTGAAGATACTTTTATAAAATTAAAAGATTCAATTCATTTGTGATCTATTATTAAAGAATAATTTATATGCTAGGAAAAAAAAACCTTGCCATATTTATTTGATTAATTAATCTAAATAACAATTGTTAAGAAAATTAAAAAAGTGATTAATGTAGTAGGTTGATACAAGAAATTTTTTTTTTTTTTTATTCAATGCAACTGGTAAACACTTAGACAGCTTGGCCTATTTACTCACTTTGCATTACCCAGAGCGTGTCACTTGAAGATAAGCCACGGACGCGGAGTAACAATGCCCTCGCAACGCTCTACGACCCTATTAGGACCGAAACCTACGTTTTGATTCGAACCACTACAAACATCCATGGCACCGCCGGGACTAAACCTGTGGTACAGAGCGCTAGCCACTCGGCCATTCAGGCCCTGATACAAGAAAATTGTAGTAGTTAAATGTAAAGGACGGCTAAAGGATGCACGATAAAGGACAAAATAGTCTGAGTACATATGCAAATAAGCGAACAGAATCGTTTGCGTTCTGAGCCGTATCGTTTGCGTTTAGAAAAGAATCGTTCTTGCTGGATACCACTACTGTATACAACACATTGTCAATGTTGGCATAAAAAAAGCAATATCTTGACAGTATTATTAATCGACAATGACATATTGTATTATAAGTGTTGATGTTTGTGATTCAAATGTTGCATTTTGATATAAAAAAAATATTTTATATATGATTGATATGATTGATATAATTTTGTTTATGATTGATTGTATTGATGAAAAAACATATTTTAATTATGATTTCCTTTGAATTTTAAAAATTTCTTTTCTTTTTTTTTTTAAAATAAAAGCCATTTAAATTTATGAAGATAAGTTTTGCATAAAATTCTTCAATCACTATTATTATGCATAATTTTTAAATAATAAAAAGGACTCTGGCCCATTTAAATTTATGAAGATAAGGATAAGTTTGCATAAAAAATGCTCAATGTACTATGCCTTAAACGATTATTTTATCCTTTTAAAATTAAAAAAAACATTTATTAAAAAAAAAAGTAAATTAAAGTTTTCATAGAGCAAAGCAATTCTTTTAAATTCTTCTACCACTATTATTATGCATAATTTTTAAATTAACAAAAAAATACTCTTGGCCCATGGGGGATCGAACCACGACCTTCGCGTTATTAGCACGACGCTCTAACCAACTGAGCTAATGGGCCTCGGGTAAAGGTGTGGTGTGATTTATCAAAACGTAGATAGTTTGCTTTTTTTTTACTATTGATAGTACAATAAAAAAAAATTATTTTGTTTTATTAAATACATACTCTTTTAGAAAAGGACTATTTGATTCTAAAAATTCTAATCTTACTTCCTAGAATAATTTTTTATTTTTTCCAAACTGATAACTATTAACTGATAATAAAAAACAATAATTTATATTGATTAAAAATATTTTAAAGGAAAATAAACTGGTAGCATAACATATTCATTTTAATAATAAGGAAACGGGTTTTTTTCCAAACTGATAACTCAACTGATAATGAAAAATAAAAATACTACGAAATGTAAAAAGAAAATGAAAAAAAAATGCTAGTTTGTGCTATATTTATTTTAAAAATGCTAATTTGTTATTTTAATTCCTTTAGTTCTTTTAAGGAATTAAGTTTCTAGTTATTGTTTTTTTTATAAATATATTGTGATAATACCGTTTATTTTGGAAATGAGAAGCATTTATTTTTTTTTTTTTTTATGTAATTTTAAGCGAGAAATATATGAAACTCTAAATTTATTTTAAAATAAATATTTTGCATTCTTCTCAAAAATGTTACAATTTAACTATTTGGTTGCGTAATTATGTACATCTAGAAATTCAATTAATTAATTTTTTTCCAAATAAAAGAAATTAACAAAAAAAAAAAAAAAAATTCTCCCCGGCGGGGAATCGAACCCCGGTCTCCCGCGTGACAGGCGGGGATACTTACCACTATACTACCGAGGACACGCTGTATGCTCGATAAATAAAAGATTAATAAAATAATCTTTTCAAAAAATTTCGATAATTATTTATTTTGATAAATGAACATGCTTGTTAATGAGAAATACATAGGTTAATTTTCTTTTTTTCTGTAACCATAAAGTGCTTGCTTTTTTCTAAACACATTCAGTACCTTTATTGCATAACCGATTTTATTAACTAAATTTTGTTATTAGAAATTAAAATCAGAAATTATCTGTCAAATAGATAAAAATACTTAAAATCTGTGATAGATTGAAATATTATATGTCTGTGATAGACTAAAATAATCATATAAAAATTAAATAAAATATGTGGAAGAAAAGAACTAGCATTAAATTTTGTTTTTCCTTTCCGTAATGCATTTCAAACATACCGGATAATTATATATATATATTGGCCGAGTGACTAGCGCTCGGTGCCACAGGTTTCAGATTCGAGTCCCGGCGTGCCATGGGTGTTTGTAATGGTTCGGAATTTACTTTAAACCGTAGGTCCCGCTGTAATAGGACTGTAGAGCATTGGGCGTAAGACTGACAACCCTCCCCGTAAGAAGAAAACATCTCCTGTCTTGAAATCTGCCAACAGACAGACAGCCTTGGCCCACCACGAGGCTGTTGCACCAATGATGATATATATATATACTTATCATCATCATCATTGGTTCTACAAGGTTCTATAGGGTTTATTTATCAATAATATTGTTTATTTTCTACTTTTAAGGGCCCTAACCTCATTTAAGACTTTTCTCCATTCCACACAACTAGTTGCCTTTTGTCTTCAGATAGTGATCCTCAGTCTCTTCAAATATCCTCGCCTCGATCTCCCCATCTAACTCTTGGTCTAAATTAGCTCAGGTTTTCTTTGGGGAATCTTTTAATTGTTCTATGCGGCCCCGTGTTCTCTACGTGACCTAGCTATGTAAGAGAAAACGGGACCTAGTCATTGGCTTCTCCATCTCTTATCTCCATGACAGTAGAGATTTTTTTGCATACCGTATTCTGGACGTCCGTTAGCTTTTTCTCCCAAGCGCGCATGCTCATGGGAAACATTATTACAGATGCGCATGCGCAATTTCCTATGAGCATGCGCGCTAGGGAGAAAAGCTAACGGACGTCCAGAATACGGTATGCAAAAACTCACTAGTATCTGATTCCTCGCAACAATCATAGATCTCTTTATTTGTTCTAATTCTTCATTTCATTTTCATATTTTTTTCTTTTAATGCAGCTGGCAAATACAGACAGCTTGGTCTTTGGATGCCTTAAGACAAGTGCTGCACAGACGTACTCACTTTGCATTACCCAGGGGGTCGCGTGTAACTTGAAGATAAGCCACGGACGCGGAGTAACAATGCCCCGCAACGCTCTACGATCCTATTAGGACCGGGACCTACTTTTTTAAAGTGGATTCCGAACCACTACAAACAACCATGACACCGCCGGGACTCGAACCCGAACCTGTGGCACCGAGCGCCAGACACTGGCCATTCAGGCCCGATTCAGTAGGTTGATACAAGAAAATTGTAGTAGTTAAATGTAAGGACGGCTAAAGAATGCACGATAAAGGACAAAATAGTCTGAGTACATATGCAAATAAGCGAACAGAATCGTTTGCGCTCTGAGCTGTATCGTTTGCGTTTAGAAGCAAATCGTTCTTGCTGGAAACCACTACTGTATACAACACATTGTCAATATTGGCATAAAAAAAGCAATATCTTGACAGGTATTATTAATCGACAATGACATATTGTGTGATAAGTGTTGATGTTTGTGATTCAAATGTTGCATTTTGATATAAGAAAAAATATTTTGCATATGATTGATTGATTTGATAGAATTTTGTTTATGATTGATTGTATGATGAAAAACATATTTTAATTATGATTTCCCTTGAATTTTAAAAATTTCTTTCCTTTTTTTTTTAATATGTTAAAAAGCTATTTAAATTTATGAGGTTAAGTTATTGCATAAAAAAAATGCTCAATGTACTGTGCCTTATACGATTATTTTATTCTTTTTAAAATTGAAAACATTTACTAAAAAAAGTAAATTAAAAGTTTTCATAGAGCAACGCAATTCTTTTAAATTCTTCAATCACTATTATTATGCATAATTTTTAAATAATAAAAAGGACTCTGGCCCATGGGGATTGAACCCACGATGGCTTTTAATATGTTATAAGCCATTTAAATTTATGAGGATAAGTTACTGCATAAAAAAATGCTCAATGTACTATGCCTTAAACGATTATTTTATCCTTATTAAAATTAAAAAACATTTACAAAAAAAAAAGTAAATTAAACTTTTTCATAGAGCAACGAAATTCTTTTAAATTCTTCTACCACTATTATTATGCATAATTTTTAAATTAAAAAAAATGCTCTTGGCCCATGGGGGGATCGAACCCACGACCTTCGCGTTATTAGCACGACGCTCTAACCAACTGAGCTAATGGGCCTCGGGTAAAGGTGTGGTGTGATTTATCAAAACGTAGATAGTTTTTTTTTTTTTTACTATTGATAGTACAATAAAAAAAAAAAAAAAATTATTTTGTTTTATTAAATACATACTCTTTTAGAAAAGGACTATTTGATTCTAAAAATTCTAATCTTACTTCCTAGAATGTTATGGCCAAACTGCGATAATTTTTTATTTATTTTAACCGGTAAAGTTATTCAAAGCAATTTTCGATAAATTCTTAATTCTATTAAGAAAGCAGTAGCAAAAAGGAAGGACTTTGTACTTTGCATACCAAAGCGTTTCAATAACTTATTATTGATTAAAAAAATATTTTAAATGTATGCTACCAGTGTTATCATTTGATAATAAAGAAACGGGTGATTTTTTTTCCAAACTGATAACTATTAACTGATAATAAAAAAAACAGGAAAATAAAATACTACGAAATGTAGTAAAAGAAAATGAAAAAAATGCTAGTTTGTACTATATTTATTTTAAAAATGCTAATTTGTTATTTTAATTCCTTTAGTTCTTTTTAAGGAATTAAGTTTCTAGTTATTGTTTTTTTATAAATATATTGTGATAATACCGTTTATTTTGGAAATGAGAAGTATTTTTACTTTTTTTATATGTAATTTTAAGCGAGAAATATATGAAACTCAAAATTTATTTTAAAATAAATATTTTGCATTTTTCTCAAAAATGTTACAATTTAACTATTTGGTTGCGTAATTATGTACATCTAGAAATTTAATTAATTAATTTTTTCCACCAAATAAAAGAAATTAACAAAAAAAAAATTCTCCCCGGCGGGAATCGAACCCCGGTCTCCCGCGTGACAGGCGGGGATACTTACCACTATACTACCGAGGACACGCTGTATGTTCGATAAATAAAAGATTAATAAAATAATCTTTCAAAATAATTATTTATTTCGATAAATGAACAAGCTTGTTAATGAGAAATACATAGGTTAATTTTCTTTTTTCTGTAACCATAAAGTGCTTGCTTTTTCTAAACACATTCAGTACCTTTACTGCATAACCGATTTTATTAACTAAATTTTGCTATTAGAAATTAAAATCAGAAATTATCTGTCAAATAGATAAAAAAATACTTAAAATCTGTGATAGATTTAAATATTATATGTCTGTGATAGACTAAAATAATCATATAAAAATTAAATACAATATGTGAAAGAAAAGAACTAGCATTAAATATTGTTTATCCTTTCCGTAATGCATTTCCAAACATACCGGCTAATATATATATATATTAGCTGAGTGACTAGCACTCGGTGCCACAGGTTTCAGATTCGAGTCCCGGCGTGCCATAGGTGTTTGTAATGGTTCGGAATTTACTTTAAACCGTAGGTCCCGGTGTAATAGGACTGTAGAGCATTGGGCGTAAGACTGACAACCCTCCCCCGTAAGAAGAAAAACATCTCCTGTCTTGAAATATGCCAACAGACAGACAGCCTTGGCCCACCACGAGGCTGTTGCACCAATGATGATATATATATACTTATCATCATCATTGGTTCTATAGGGTTTATTTATCAATAACATTGGTTCTACTTTTAAGGGCCCTAACCTCATTTAAGACTTTTCTCCATTCCACACAACTAGTTGCCTTTTGTCTTAAAATAGTGATCCTCAGTCTCTTCAAATATCCTAGTCTCGATCTCCCCATCTAACTCTTGGTCTAAATTAGCTCAGGTTTTCTTTGGGGAATCTTTTAATTGGTCTATGCGGCCCCGTGTTCTCTACATGACCTAGCTATGTAGAGAAAACGGGACCTAGTCATTAGCTTCTCCATCTCCTTATCTCCATGACAGTAGGGAGTTTTTGCATACCGTATTCTGGACGTCCGTTAGCTTTTTCTCCCTAGCGCGCATGCTCATGGGAAACATTATTACAGATACGCATGCGCAATTTCCTATGAGCATGCGCGCTAGGGGAAAAAGCCAACGGACGTCCAGAATACGGTATGCAAAAAATTCTCTAGTATCTGATTCCTCGCAACAATCATAGATCTCTTTATTTGTTCTAAATCTTCATTCCTCATTTTCAAATTTTTTTTTTCTTTCTAATGCAGCTGGCAAACACAGACAGCTTGGTCTTGGATGCCTCAAGGAAAGTGCTGCACAGACGTACTCACTTTGCATTACCCAGGGGCGCGTGTAACTTGAAGATAAGCCACGGATGTGGAGTAACAATGCCCCCGCAACGCTCTACGTTCCTATTAGACCGGGACCTACTTTTTTAAAGTAGATTCCGAACCACTACAAACAACCATGGCACCGCCGGGACTCGAACCCGAAACCTGTGGTACCGAGCGCCAGAGCGCTGGCCACTAGGCCATTCAGGCCCCTCATTTTCATATGTTTACTTACTTATATTGTTACGAAAACAAAAAAATTATTGTCTAATTCACAAACATGCTTTTAGATTTGAGGTTAACTTTTCAATTATTTAAATTTTTAAAAATCTGTCTTGATATTTATCCAATACAGCTTATTAAAAAAAAAAATCTAAAACGAATAGCTTTTAAGCTCATTTCCTTGATATCAACATTAACATGCTCATCATGCCACAAATTGATATATTTGATGAAAGAAAAACAATTCCAACTTCCAATCAATAGACTTACTTCCTGGAACATCAACATCAGTATCAAAATACATCGTAATATGTGATTAATTTTAATTAATCAACTACTCAAAATTAATTCCATCTGTAACAAGAAATACTTTTAAACCGCAAGAAAGAAAATAACTTAAGGGTTGATTAATTTTAAAATTGCAATGTATTTTGGTACTGATATTCGAATTTCAGGATATATAAATAAGTCAATTGATAGTGAATTGAGAATATATATATATATTTTGTAATATCTCCAAACCCGTTATTGTTAAAAGAATTTTTCCCATAGTTTTACAATTTCCATGAATTCTTCACAATGTGTGCGCTTTCCTCACATTTCTTACAAAAAAAAATTAAGTCATTTCATCAATATCTACACCACCATTCTATTTTTCTCACGCTGCTAATTAACAGCAACCCCACAGGGGCACTTTACCGACTCTCTCTCTCTCTGTATATACATGTCCATAAATTAAGGATAATGAAGTTCAGGCAAAGAAAGAGGCAGAAGCAAAACAAATTTGACTTATTTGCAAAGTCTATTTATTAAACAAAAAGGTAAAGAGCAAAAAAGATGCTATATGTTTGACTCGATTTTTTACTCCCTGGGGCAAATTTCTATTTACAAAAAACAGTATGACATGGTTAGTATGATGGTTAATATGGAGTATGTCTCCCGGACGATATACAGGCCTTACAACGCCTAGGCATGCTGAGTATCAAATTATCAATCTGATCTTGACTTCGGTGATATATTCAGCATGGTATGGCCGTTGGCATCAATCTGATCTTGGGAATATTACGCAATCATCAAACAATGCCCTCCGAAACGGTTACAGGCGTGACGAGCTGCAATAATTTGCTCTATTGGATTCAAGTCCGGTGAGTATGTGTTTGATATTTGTCATTGAAGTCATTCGTCTTCAAAACTGAAGACGGGCGGCTGGGGGTACATGTTGTTCCAGAGTTCGAGAGATTTTGATGAAATTTTTGTGTATGCTTGACCGCTGGTTCAATAGTGTTCTCCCGGAGGGTTTAGAGTTTACTGCAAATTGGACCCGATAGACCACTGTTGCGGGCGCTGCTCTTTATTGATCAGAGTCCGGGATTATTTTTATTTTTAGGGTAGTACAACGTCTGCCCTGCCCTCTAGTTAAAATGATCAGCAAGATAAACTAACTCATTCTACTCATGATGTTTTTATAAATATTATTTTATTTTATTATTTATTTTGAAGGTTTATACCAGGAGTCTCCAAACTTTTTCGGTCGCGGGCGAAAAATTGAAAATTCCAAGATGTGTGTGAAAAAAAAAAATTATCCTTTATTTATGGACCAAGAAAAATTTTTTGCTAAAATTTAAAAACAATATACAAGTATTACAATTTAAAAATGTTAATGAGCAGAATGAAATCGAGATTTCATTTTTAAAGTTACCACTTTTATAGTGAGGTTCGAAGTGAGAACCGCACTATAGTGAGGAATCACAAATGCTCATCTGTCAGTCTACTTCTGAAATAATTCTTTCCAAGATTCATAGTTGAAAACACTTGTTCACATATATCAGATGAAGCAAACACAACACTGATTTTCTGGCCGTGAGATATTGAATTTGGGAAACCTACTTTCTCACTGATATTGAATTTGGGAAACCTATTTGGATATTGAATTGCAGAACTTTGGCATATTTAGAAACAACTGCTTGAGATGATTGTTAGAATGTAACTCCATTAATTCAACCTGCAAATCCTTTCCGATTGAAAACTGTCTGTGCTTGCTATTTCCGTCGATTTAGGTTTTGTAGAACAAAAATAGAGAAAGTAAAAAGATCGTGTCCTTTGAAAAAAGGAAAGAAAAAAAAAATAATATTTGATCAAAGTAGAAAAGGAGATGGATATATAATGTATAAATATATATTCTTTTTTAATTTGCCTCGAACCGGCAAATTAAAATTCTATCCGCAGGCCGGATAGAATCTTCCGGCGGGCCGGATTTGACCCGCGGGCAGTAGTTTGGAGACCCTGTGATGAATTATTTACGTTAAAATCATAATAATACAAAATATTTAAATTTCTATTTTAAAATATTTTTTTTCAAATTTATATAATATTTTCATTTAATTAAGAAACTATGTCGTTTTTCTTAATTATAGTGTATATTAAAAGTTAAATTCATGCACCTATATTCAAAATGAATTACTTTTGAATTGATTTTTCAATCAATATACTGGGCATCCACATTTCAAAAAATTCTGATAATATAATTAATATTAATATCTTGCAAATTATTGACTGCATTATTGTTGAAATTGAAAGAAATTGGTTTATTTTTTTTAAATAGCAACTAAACGTTATTTTTGCATATATAGTAAAACAACAGTTCAATAAACCATTTTGTTTTAATTTTTTTTTTTTTACATGAGATAAAAATTTATCGATACAAATTAATTTAGAAAATAAATACACGAATAATAAGTTAAATCGCATTTTTTTAAAATATATTATGACCTGCAGATAAAATGTTTTAAAGTTTGAAATAAAATTAAATAATTTAAAAGTAGCAAAAAGAGTATTCAAGTCAGTAATTCGGATAATAATTATAGTGTTATTAAACTTGGCAATAGTTTGTAAATAATTCTGCAATATGACTTAGTAGAAAAATATTGGACTATAAATAAGATAAACTAAATTAAAATTCCAGGTTTAAGTTAGTTAAAATTCTATGTTAAATTACTCGCTTTCATTTAATGATTTTATTTTTATCAAAATCATCAGTCAAGGATTATTCACTGGGTTCTTTATTTTATCCTACAATATAAAGTTTTCCTCGGACATAGTTGTAAGTACATTATAAAATGGAAAAACCATATTTAGTTCTAAATTTTTTTACACTGATCCCTTTTACTTGTATTACAGCTGATTTTAGATGACGTTTAAAAAAATACTGCAACAAAAAAGACGCTTGGCCCATGGGGGATCGAACCCACGACCTTCGCGTTATTAGCACGACGCTCTAACCAACTGAGCTAATGGGCCTCGGTATAACTATTCTAGTTTGAGTTGTGAAAACATACATGAATCGTTTTTTTATTTAATTTTATAACTACAATAATATTTTTTTATTAAATACGTATGTTTATAGGGAGAGGGTATTTAATTCTGAAAATACTAAATTTACTTGCTAGCATATCACACCTAGGCTGCGATAATTTATTTATTTATTTTAATGATTTAATGTTAAGCAATGCGATTTTTGAAAAATAAATCTATTATAAAAGCGAGATCAAAACGAATAGTTTTTACTTTGCAAACTAAAGCGTTTAAATAACTTGAAAATAACTTTGAAATACATTAGCACAACTTTGGTATATTATTCTAGCAAATAAGATTGTAAGAAACACTTTGGTATGTAAAATGTTTATGATTGGTTTGTAATGTATTTGTATATTAAAAACTACTCGTTTTGCTACTGCTTTCATAATAGAATTAAGAATTTCAAAAAAAAAAAAAAAATGCGTTTTGAAAAATTTTGAGAAAATATTGTGCTAGTATTAATATGAGATAAAGTGTAAAGAAATTAAGTAAAAATTTATAGAAAATAAATATCAGAAATATATTTAAAAAAAAAAAGCTTAAATATTTAATTTAACTCTCTGTACTGCGTTTTTGACGTTTATTTAATGAAATAAATAATTTCATTTAAAAAAATTTCTAAAATTTGTTAAATAAAATAAATCTGCTAGTATTAATAATGAAAAACCTACTTAAAAAATTCGAACATTTTTAATTACAAATAAAAAACGCTTGTTATGGAAAAAAAATTACTCCCCGGCGGGGAATCGAACCCCGGTCTCCCGCGTGACAGGCGGGGATACTTACCACTATACTACCGAGGACACACTTCATGCTAGATAAAAACATTTTATCAGTGTGTTTTTCGTAATTTGATGTTTGTTCTGGGAAATTTTCCATATGTGGTGTATATTTGTATTTGAATTTTTTTTTTTTTTTTTATTTTTCAATCCTCGCAATGACAAGGATGGGAAATGGGTAGAGAGAGATGAATTAAAAGATAATTTTTCTGATAAAAAAAAAAAATTCTATCGCCAAACATGAGAGGAAAATGAAGAAATAGTTTACATTTTTAGCTAGACCGAGTTAAATTGATCAAATGATATTTTTTCTACTTTTTTTAAATGTAATTAATATTCAAAGGAATTTACAGCTGAAACATCCATATCATTTTAAATAGACATTTAAGAAGTTTTAAAAAACTAAATAATTTTATAAATTATGAACATTTATTGTTATAAATGAGGAAAAAAGCATGTGTGTAATAGGAATTATTCCCCGACGGGGATACTTACCACTATACTACCGCAGACACACGGCATAGGTGATAAAAATATTTTAAGTGCATATATATATATATATGTTATACATTTAAGAATAATTTTTACGTTTTTATGTAAATATTTAAACATTTTAACTTAAAAAGTCTTTAAAAGTCCTCCCGTAAGGCATTACCCTCCTCTTTCAGCAACACATAGTCGAGTCAGACTTCAACCTACGGATGCTCCATCATAACGGGAAGCTGCTCTTTTTCTCCATCCATGAGTAGACTTCTCATGGTTTTGCCTGCCGCTATATGATCGCTTTTATACACTTTAGGCTAATTAGTGGGGCCTGATGGCCGAGTGGTTAGCGCTCTGGCTCTCGGTACCATAGGTATCGGGTTCAAATCCCGGCGTTGCCCATGAGCGTTTGTAGTGGGTCGGAATCCACTTTAAACCGTAGGTCCCGGTCCTAACAGGATCGTAGAGCGTTGCGGGGGCATTGTTACTCCTCGTCCGTGGCTTATCTTCAAGCTACACGCGCCCCTGGGTCATGCAAAGCGTCTGTGCGGCGCTTGCCTTAAGGCATCAAGGCCAAGTTTTCTAATTGTTTGCCAGCTGCATTAGAAAAAAAAAATAATAATAATAATTAAACAGGGACCAACAGTTTAACATGGATTTCGACCCACTAACGAGCATCCATCCTATCGCCGGGATTCGAACCCGAAACATGTGGCACGAAAGGTCAGAGCCCTAGCCAATTGGCCATCAGGCCGCAGGGGTGTCTGTTCCGCACTGCAGTACAGTGAGGATTAGTCGCAACAACACAAGGCAATGAATGTCCAGTAGCCTTTCAACTTCGAAGGCAGTTTTATTGAACTTCCCTGACACTCTATCCAAATAAATTCTTCAGATATCTCAAACATTCTTTATCTGTTCAAAAGACCCTTTTTGCCTGAAAAGGCAAGGTCACTCCTTTTGCCTATAAGATAACGATTACACACCCCTTTTGCCTGCAAAATAAAGGTCAAAGGTCCCCTTTATCCCATAAAATGATTTGGGTCCACCTCCTCGTGGTGCCCCCTGGAAACGTCACTTAAGACGGCGAAGAGACCCATACATCTCCGCGGGTGTTCTCGGACACGTTCTATAGAATGAACGTTGATGCCCTGGAGTACAACAAGCCCAGTTGAGGGCAGCCAAAGGCGGTGGGGGTGTTGTACTTATTACATATCACCCTATCCGTGGGGCCGATTAAAGCGGAATCCAGCTAGTACTAGTAGGTTCTGTCGCGCTTCTGGCCATGCAGTTATCCGTAAGCCTTCGGGCAGGTCGGTAAAACTTTATTGAATTATCCCATAAAATGAAGGTCACGCGCCCCTTATGCCCTTGCAAAATATGCGTCTTAGACCCCTTTTAAAAGTAAGGTGAAGTTCACGGATACACTTCTTATAAGAATATTTTTAAATGATCAAATTAAAATCGTAGTATTTCTGTTATATTAAAAAAAAATCTTAAAAAATATAAATTCTATAATGCTGATGATTTAAATGATAGAAAACATGACGCCATATTATTGGGAGGGCTTCGTTTAACGATCAGTTCTTGCGGAAACACTTCACACACGTCGTCACAATCTCCGTCGAGTCTCCTCTTTTCTGAAAGCAGTGACTACAAAGAACGCCGCCAGTGGACTTGAGCCTTAATTCTCCTGCACATTTGTCACCGTAGTGAAAAACAATGGACTTTTCACGGAACTTTGTTAAAAACGGACTTAGTTGAAATGAAATGCGCTTTCATTTGCTAATCCTCAAGAAAGCAGAATCGTTCCATTGGTTGTCGATTTCTGATTGAGTATAAGAACTGTGAGCAGAATTGACACTGTTTACTGTGATTTGGATGAAAATCGACGTCCTTCTATATCTCTTGCAACTTTTGAGGAAGCAGAATTTCCGCTCGGCTTCGTATTAGTTTTTGGTCATTCATTAGATGTATAACCTTCCGACAGACAGGTGGTCGTGGAGAGAAAATGGGTTTAAACTACAATAGTCGCAACTATAGTGGGGACACTGACCACCACTTGAAATCTGGACACGGCTTTTGGCAATATATGTTGTTGTGAAAGGAAGAGGATCTTTTATTCTTTTATTTATTTATATATTTTTTGTACTTATCTTTATTAGGAAAATATTTTTCAAAAAAATTTTTTGTTATGTAAGTAGTTTTTAATTTTAACACACACAAAACAAAAATAAATGCCAAAAACGAATTGAGTGCCATATTTTATGTCTGTAATTAATTAATTTACAAAATTGCAGAATAGAGCCGCTGGGATGTGACGTCAAAATCTAAAACACGAAAATTATTTCTTGCATTTCATTATTTTTGATGAAAGAAAAATGATAATAATCTTAAAGAAAAAAAAATATTTAAAAAATTATTATGTGCATATATATTTCTAAATAAAGTAAAATACAAATAAATTTTTTTTTTTTAAATACAAATGCAATTTCTCTTCAATAATTAAAAATATTTTATTAAAGATTGAATTTTTCTTTAAGTTTCAGTGCAGCGATTTGTTTTGAAACGATTCCTTGTAATTTCTGGCAAAAAATGGCATCATGATTCAAAATTTGTGATGTCTGTAACATTTTCAATCTCGTTACATAAAATGATGAATAATCAGTTAAACGAGTTAAAATTGTGAAAAAACGTATCCGATTTCTCTTAATTATTGTAAATAATTTTAACAGGTAGCATTTATTCATAAGTCATGATGATTTGGAAATTTTTCTTCAAATATTTATTGAACAACGAAAAGCTGATTCAAAACATTGCTGATTCATATCCAATGCGCAAAGCTGCTCGCTGTGCTCTGAAATTCATCAACAAAACGAAATTTATCCAAGAAAAAGCATGAAGAAGGTTACAGACTTGTATAATCGGAAAGAAAAATATACTATTGAAACAACAAACAAGTTGCAAGATAAAATGAATGACTTGAAAAACGTTCTTGCAAAGTACAAGAAGTATCGAAGGCAGAAATAAGAATTAGTCTTGATAAAAACCCTCTAGATATGTTATCTTGTTAAAATCTGCAGGTGTATTTGTAATACTCCATTTTTTTTGTGTAGTTTCAATTTAAATACAGAACTGAATGGTATAACAAATAATTGAAAATGTAAATATTCTCAGATATTAAATGTTGCCACTCATAGAAGTAGAAAACTAATAAAATATATTAAATGTTGTTTCTTTTAAAGAAATGTAAATATTTTCATTGCTTGTAAGGAATGTGATAAAAATATTTTAGAAATTGGGTCGAAGTGATAGTAATGAATGAATTTAAATTTTTATTTTTAAAAATTTAAATTCAGATTTATCGGGGATTCTTCTATAAAAAGTGCTTGTTGATTTTGGCGACAAATTGGTTATCGTCAAAGGTGATGCCCTATTTGCTATACTTCGATAAACGATTGTATGGAAAATTGGTGGGTGAAAAATTCAAACATAAGAAAGGATATTTCGAAGTTGTTTTATTTATTACTAAAATAATTTTAATCATTAAAATTTTAAGTAACTTAACATCAAAAGAAAACTAATTGACAAAAGTCCATTATAACTATTGAGGTTTTGTCTGTCAAAATTGTTTTCGCTGCATCTGTCTGAGTAACACCCTAGCAAGTCATCGATTCGTCCATTTCCGCATTTGAAACGGATGTTTACCTTTCCACACAATGAATGACTGTTTGGCACGAGCTTAGCGACGAAAAAAAAATCGCCAAATCCTTAGACTATATTAGCGCCAAAATTCCAAAATCGACCATCACTCTATATGAAATACTTCTACTATACCACACCACATCAATGTGCTATAGCTGAGTTGCCCCTTTACAGTTTTGGAATGATGTGGGTGAGAAGAAGGTTGATTGGGTCATGAGACCGGCACCTACGGCTTAAAGTGGTTTCCGAACCAATTACAAACATCTATGGCACCGCCGGGACTCGAACCCGAAGCCTGTGGTACCGAGAGCCAGAGCGCTAGCCACTCGGTCATCAGCCGAGGTCATATGAAATACTTGCCAGTTTCTCGTTAAAAGAAAATTCTTGCACTATAAACACCTCCTGCATTAATAAACGGAGATTTATACTTTCTATGATAAGAAACCGAATATTTATTCCTCTTGTATTTAAAATATAAAATTAACTCCAGTTCTCCGCGTCATAGTATAATCGTCAGAGTTGAAGTAAACAAAACAAAGTAACGAACTGAAGTGCGGGATGTAGTAGAAGCTAATTGATTATAGTGATATCTCACAGTGTATTTCATAATGCCTGTGAATCGGACAGTTTTGCAATTAAGAACGCCTCTCATAACTCTGATCTTATCAAAGTGTCATTTGTCTGAGTGATTTCAGTGATTAAACATATACTTATTTTTGATTAGGATACTGAATCCTCAAAATCCACACATCCTATATAAACCTTTAGAAAAAAATAATAAAATAAAAGAGAAAAAAAAAAAAAAAGAAACATTTTTGAGGCACCATTTAAAATCTCTCTCTAAAACAGATCTGTCTAACAGCCAGAGATTTCATTGCTTTAAAATGTCTATCTGTTAGACAGATATGTTTCATTTTGTTATTTTTTCTGCAAATTTATACAAGACGTGTACATTTTGCGGATTCATTGTTGTAATAAGAAACAAGCAATATTTTTGAGGACAGAGAAGATATACCACAATATTGTTTAATCACTGAAAATCTCTGAGAGAAATCACGTTGATATTATCACACTTGTGAGAGTCATTCTTAATTGCAAAACTGTCCGATTCACAGCCATTATGAAATACATTGTGATATCCTTCTAAGCAATTACCTAATATGATATCGCACAATTTAGTTCGTTACTTTGTTTTTGTTTACTTCAACTCTGATGTTTATCCTATCATATGGAAAACTGTTCTGGAGGAGTTCATTTCCTATTTTAAGTACTTGAGAAATAAATATTTGGTTTTTAATATAAAAGTTTAAATCTGCATTTATTAATGCAAGAGCTGTTCTTAGTGCAAGAATTTTCTTTTAACGAGAAACTATTTCATACAAGTTGCTAGTTGATTTTGGAATTTGGCGCCAATTTAGTATTATTTGGCGATTTGCTTTCTTCACCAAGATCGTGCCAAACATTATGTGGAATCGTAAATATCCGTTTTAAAAGTGGAAATAGACGAATAGACTGGGTGTTACTGAGACAGACGCAGCGCACAACAATTTTGAAAAACAAAGCCTCAAGAATTTAGAGTGGATTTTTTTCAACTAGTTTTTCTTTTGATATAAGGTTGCTTAAAATTTTAATGATTAAAACTATTTTTTATTGTAAGCAAAACCCCTACGAAGTATGCTCTTTTTTATATTAGAATTTGTCCAACTTGGTTGCTCGCCAATTTTCCACACAATCGGTTAACGAACAAGTTGGACATCGCCTTTGGCGATAACCAATTTGTCGCCAAAGTCGACAAGAATCTTTTAGGCAATCTCTGATAAACCTGAATTTAAATTTCTAAAATTAAATATTTGAATTTTTTCAATACTATCACTTCGACTAAATTTCTAATATATTTTAATCACATTGCTTACAAGTAATGAAAATATTTACATATTATTACAACACTTTATACATTTTGTTATTTATATACTTCCGTGAGTGGCAACGTTTAAGATCTCAGAATATTTACAATTTCATTCCCTTTTTCTAATTTCATATGTATACAGCAAGCCCGGTAGTCATTGCAAGGAATAATTGAAAGTCAAGAGAAATCAACAAGGAAATGTAAAATCCCAAGATACTAAAATCACCATCACTTAATTTGTTAACGTGAGTTTTTTAAAGATTTGTAGTGCCGCCCGTAAGCAAGTGAGAGAAGCGAGCTATGCGTTTGAAGACAGTGGAAATTGTCGGATATCTAGCAGTCAAAATAAATAAAAAATTTGCAGAGCCTAAAAAAAACCCGGAAATCGAGAAAGCCTACGATGGAGTCAGCGATTACGGAAAAGACAAAAAGCTGGAGTTCAATAGGAAGATAAGTAAGAATGCAGCGTAAGCGTCACAATTGAATGAGTTAAATGTAGAGTAAAATCGCAAAATAGAGGCCGTTGGGCTTTGGCTTCAAAAATTCTTTCCGCCAAAGTGCGCCAAATAACGGGTTAGGATTATAAGTGAAGCGAATTGCACACAGTACATTTGGCGCCTGAATGAAAAATGGAATCGCACGTTTGCCGCCACAAAAAAAGTCTCCAAATCCCAACAGCCCCTATTTAGAGATTTGACCAAATGTAGGTAAGGAAATCAAGAAAGGAGAGAAACAGGTGTTGTTATTTGTATTTAATAACATTCTTTTTTCAATTTCTGTTTCCCGTCCTACAATTAACAGATTCAATTGCTATACTAAATACGAAATTAATCTTGCATTTTCTCTTTCTACCCGTTTCTTGTTTTCTCTGTAATGAATGGCTGATTTAATATTTCTTTTCAAGCACTGAAAGCGAAAAAAAAAATGCCTCATGACTTTTCATTAATCTGCTAATTCCACTTGGCATTAGATTATATTTGCAGCAGTCTCCGGCTAGCTACACATTTACTTAAATTAACATTTACATTACCACATTTTAAGTTTACATTACACATTATAAGTTTTTTACATATTTACATTGAGTATTAGTAAATACTTCAGTAAAATAAATGAGATTTTCTTTTATTGATTATTGTAACTAATTGGGTTTTCATACTTGAATTACTTTAGCATTATCTACATATTTGTGATGTTTTAATTAATCAAGTTTTTCAGAGTATGGCGCTAATACTAAAGCTTCGATGATTGCTGGCGAGGTACTGCTGTGCATTTGTAGAAAGAAAGAAACTGTTTCCATGTACACATAACATCCACATTAATTATATATAGATATATAGACATGTATATATATATATATGTATAATTCTTCTGTGCATGTGTTTGTCACTGAACTCCTCCAAAACGACTTGACCAATTTTGATAAAAAAATTTGCGTGCATTTGACAAAACATGGAGAATGTTTTTATGCAATCCCCTTTGTTGTAAGTCATCACCTGATGGTGCTGCAGCATTTCGTCTTATATACCGTTCAAACGATATCCATGAAATGAGTATGCACATATATTGGAGCATGGAGAATATATTCGCAAGATGTAATTTTGTACAGTGCATTTTTTTTGCCAGGATAACGTATGCCAGGTTCTGCTAGTATATATACACTCAAGAGCCAAAACATTATGACCACCCCCTACATTTTGCAATGAACTCGCCTGGATGAAGTGGAAGGCACGTGATCAGGTGGAAGTGGTATTTAACTGGTATTAAGCGGTGGTATTAATCCATGCCAAGTCGGGATGAAGCTGCGTTGCGCGCCAAAGGTGGGCCAACTCGTTATTGACAGGTGGTCATAATGTTTTGGCTCTTGAGTGCATATATATATATATACATTAATTTATTTTTGGTTGTTGTATGGAAGAAAAAAGTTTCGTCTGCAGGGGAAAAAAATTTTTTGTTTTTATAATTTCTATTTATAATTTTTTTATTTTTGAACAATCAAATGTTAACATTTTGAAATCTGTAGGGTTTTTTTTTTTTTTTTTTTTAACCAAAACAAACGCTTGTATTTTTTTAACCCCTTCGGCGCGGTAAGTGCTGAAAGGTCAAGAGTTCTATGACCGATCGTGGCGAAATTTTGAAGTTCAGTTTCTTAACTGATAAGTGCGATTTCTACCGCGGCGTGCAACCGACCTTCACAACCATCTTTGCACCGATCAAAGGTCGTGAACTTTTTCACTGTGACATCGATTGCGAAATTGGAATCGATTTCTTGTAATTATTGAAGCATTTATAATCGATAATAAGAAAAGAAAAATAATTTTTGCTCATTAAGTTTTTTTTAAATTATTTTTTATTAGATAATTATTCATTGCTAGCGATGTCATTTTTCTAACATTTTAAATAATTTGAAATCGTCAAAATAATATAGGAATATAATATATATATATATATAATATAATATATATATACTTATATATATATATATATTATTTTTTTGCCACTTTTTTGCGAAAATAAAAGAAAAAAAAAATAAAAGCAGTCAGATAGTTATCTGTTCATAATGAACGCTGTCTTTGAACGGGAAAACTGATAAGATAAAGAGGCACTATATTTATTATACCTTAACATTCTCTTTATAACTTATAATATTATATAAGTTATGAAAGAGAATGCTCAGATATAATAAGTATAGTTACATATATAGTATTATACTATTATACTTGAACTCATATTTCTTTGTAATACTATAGGGCGCAATTGGAACTTGTCTAGGGCGCACTTTTTGAGAACCACTGATATAATGTAAAAAATAAAATAGCAATCCGACTCGTGGCTCAGTGGCAACACACGCCGCTGGGGAGCATTAGGGCGGAGGTTCCATCCGCTGGCAGCTTTGTTGTAGACACTGCTTCAAAAAGGCGGAGACTCCATGGCGTTTGGGATGTCCAGTATCGTGTCTTGTTAGTCGTATTACCTGACAGGAGTTTTCCAAGTTGCCTCTCATACGATACGCAAATGCGAGGTAGTTTCCCCTCTAAAAATCCTCCCGTAAGGCATTGCCCTCCTTCTTCAGTCGCACAGATTCAAGCCATACTTTTCCTTCCTTCCACAACATCACACGGGCTCTTGGACTTGGATGTTGATCAAGTGGGATAAGAAACAACAACAAAAAAAAACAAAGGTGCTTGTAAAATTCAAATTCTTCATTTATTTATTATATTATTTATATTTCATTATGCCCGACTCGTGGCTGAGTGGCAACGTGTGCCGCTGGTGAGCATTAGGACTGACAGCTTTGTTGTAGATACTGTTTCAAAAAATTGAGGAGACTCGACAGCGTTTGCGATGTTCGGCATTTTGCCTCATGAGTCGGACTACCTGGTGGGAGTTTTCCGGTTTTTCCCATACGATACGCAAATGCGGGGTAGTTCCTCATAAGAGTAATCTCGGAAGGCACTGCTCTCCATCTTCCCCAAGTCCTACGTACGGGTGCTCCATCACAACAGAAGCTTCCCCTCCTTCCATGAGACCACACGAGTTCTTGGGCTTGGTCTAGATGTTGCTGTCTACCGAGTGGGATTGGAAACAAACAAACAATAAAATTGTGTCTTTTAGAAGGAAGCTGCAGATTTGGATTTGCGAAACTGAACTACATAAATTTCACCATTATAAGTCTCTTGGATAAATTTTTAGCTGAAATAAATTCAGAAATAGATGACAAAATTTCCAACGTAATTCTAGGACGCGTGGCTTTTACTCAACCCATTTCCTATATACTCTTGAATCATTTGACGACAGATACCAGTTTTGGAATCCATTGACAGCAACTGTTAAGCCAGTAAGTTTCATTGTGAGTGGTTATGAAAGAACTAATTGATTTATTTACGCACGCTGACTTGCAGCAAAAACAGAAAGAGCCCGTTAGCAAATAGTTTTTGCGCGAGTTTTAACCGAGAAGTCAACAAATCTGTCAAAAGTAGGAATGTGTTTTACTTCCTTTTTACGACAGCGCATCTGTGAGATGCAAGAAACTATTACGCTGCATTCACGCTTATTTTCCTACTATGATGCAACAAAAATCAAAATACAGAAACCAACTCTAAGCTCCACCCTAGATCAGTGGTCGCCAAACATATTTGTCTACCACTCCATTTAAGAAAAAAAACTTGACGCCTTCCCCACTGGAAATCTAGCTTCTAAAGCGAATGAACTAAAATATGTAGTTAATAAATTGCGTTTTTTCATATATCTATATATTGATATACGTCTTAAAACATTGTTAGCGTTTTAAAATATTAGATGCAGTAAATAAAACACCCTGAAGCTTGTAATTATGTTGTTGTTTCTATCACAACTTGTCGTCAGCAACATCCAGACCAAGTCCAAGAATCCGTATGGTCTCATGGAATGGGAAGTTTTTTTTTTTTTTTTTTGGTGAAGGGACACCCGTAGATAGAAGTCTGACTTGCTTTAGTGTCGCTGAAGAAGGAGGGCAGTGCCTTCCGGGAGGACTTTTAAGGGGAACTACCTCGCATTTGTATATCCCGAAAACTCTCACCAGATAGTTCGGTAACGAGGGATATGAATGGCCGAGTGAATAGCGCTCTGGCCCTCGGTGCCACAAGTTTCGGGTCTGAATCCCGGCGGTGAAAAGGATGCTTGTAGGGGTTCGAATCCCAGCGGGCATGGATGTTTGTAGCAGTTCGAATCCCGGTGGGCCATGGATGATTGTAGGGGTTCGAAATCCACCTTCCGACAGAATCCACTTAGTCTCATATAAGCGTCACGGAGCCCAATCAGTCTTCTTCTCACCCATATCATTCACAAACTGTATAGGGCAACTCAGCTTCAGGCTCAGTGATGTGATGTGATGTAGTAGTAGTAATTAGACTAACGGGGACAGATTCTGAACATCCCAAACGCCATCGAGTCTTCGCGTTTTTTGAAAAGTGTCTACAACAAAGCCGCCAGCGGATTTGAACCTCAGACCTAATGCTCACCAGAAGCGCATTCGGCCACTGAACCATGAGATCCGTAGACTTTAATTATAAAATTATTTGTTAAAATCAGCAATAAAGACATTTGCATCGCATAATGAACGACGATGTGAAATAAAATTACGCTTAACATTAAAAACTATCATAATAGAACCGCGTCCAGACGAGAGAACTAGACAAGCTAATTCTGCTACTTCTTTACAGTAACTTATTCTACGCCTAATGCCATCTGGCCCTTATTTTTACCCAAATCCATTCTAAGCGCCTATCGTTTCCCCCTTGGTGATTTCACTCCTTCCTTGTGGGCGGTATCGCCAAATTTAGGAACCATTTAGATCAGGGGTAGCCAACCCAAATGATCGTGGACCACTTTGAAATGCATCCTAACTCCGCGGGCCGCTTATAAAATTATATATCCCCCTATTAGATTTAGACCTACTATAGACATTTTTTTTGAGTGAAAATTGAAACAGAATGAGTTGTTATTATTATTGTGTTTACTATTATTCCTTCATGTAAACATAGATAATATAATAATAACGATACTAAACGCACATTGTAAAGAAATAAATAACACAAATGAAATATAGAAAATATATAAATATAAACGAAATAAAAAAAAAATGAAATCGTTAAAAAATATTTATTTTACATGTACGATATTTGCTTCTCCACTCTTTCACTTAGCTTTTTGCAAATCGATCTCCATTTGGGTATTTGCACATCGTAATTGATGTTGAGTCTGTTATGTTTGAGAGTGTTATGCGTTTGGTCAATCACATTTTAGAAAAAAAGAAGGGAAAAAAAAAAAAAAAAAAAACCGATTCGCAGGTGTCAGTTGAAGCAGAAGCGCTGACAACTTGAACTCAGAGTCTGGTTTGCTCTGCTATCAACAATCAATTGTATGTATCTAGGGATGGTCACTGCGGTCACTTAAAGTGAAATAAAGAACCTGTCATATTAGATGTTCCAAGATGCGCGTGCATCATGAGTTCTCAGAATATAACTTAATTATTCTGTAAACTTATAAATAAAACAGGCACTATCTGTCCTACATTCGCAAGAATATCAGTTTAAAAATCAAAGTTAATTTTTTCTCATCATTTCGACAGTTAATTTTTCGAATATAGATGTACACATAATGTATTTTTTTTTAATACATTGGTTTTCACTCCTTTGGCCATTATAAAATAAATGTATTTTGTAAAAGTGTGATACATCTCACAGGCCGGAAAGATATTCAAGGTTGGTAATCTAGATGGAGAAATTCAGCTTCCTAATATTTTACCTGAAAAAAAAAAATTGTATTCCAAATACCTCAAAGTATTGAAGTTATTAAAGACGTTATTTATCGTTTCTTTTCATCGCTTGTTATTTTCAAGATTTTTGTTTTCTATAACTAAAATTTCGGAATAAATGTTTTTTTTCTTCTTTAATTGATCACTTTTTTTTTACCGATTTATCTGTTATTGAAATTGAAAAAAAAAAAGTAAGCAAAATTTTTCAGATTTTGTGAAGTTCTACATAGAAGGAATTTAGGAAAACGTTACTCTGACAAAAAAAAATGCACACATTTCTGAAAGCAATAAAATAATAATAATAATAATAAATGAATAAATAATTAAAATAAATAAATAAATAAAAACTTGTATTATCTATTACAATAATCGGGAAGTTAAGTCAGTAATACATTACTCTCACGACAAAATGACGATCTGCAATGTTAACTTTTCATGGAATAAATGCGTAAAATTAAATTAAGAAAGTAAGTATAGTCGCTGTTTATGGCTTTTTCCCTTTTAAGATAGTCAATGAATATTATACCATGTGTATCCCAAAATATTGATGCCATAAACTTGCCAGCCGATTTTTGCTTCCTTCCACGCTTTGGAGTCGGTTCATCACGTGCAGTCCACTCGGCTGACTGTCGATTGGACTCCGGTGTGAAATGATTCAGCCATGTTTCATCCATTGTCACATATCAACGCAAAAATTCAGGTTTATTACGATTGAACAGCTCCAAACACTGCTTAGAATCATCCATTCGTTGTTGTTTTGGGTCGATTGTGAGCTCGCGCGGCACCCACTTTCAACAGAGCTTTCGCATATCCAAATATTCATTCACGATATGTCCAACATGTTCGTTTGATATCTTTAGGGTCTCCGCTATCTCAATCAACTTCACTTTACGGTTATCAGAAATTGTTTTGTGGACTTTTTTGATGTTTTCGTCGGTAACAGCCTCTTTGGGGCGTCCACTGCGTACATCGTCCTCGGTGCTCACTTTCGCCTCGTTTAAATTTAGCAAACCACTTCTCTACGGTTGATTTTCCTGGTGCAAAGTCCGAATAATGTTTATCAAGCCAAGCCTTGGCTTCGAACAAAAAGCAATGCTTTATTAACACATGAAATTCCTTTTTATCCATTTTTTCAAACTAACAAAAGCTGCTTCACTAAAAATGCTATAACTCACATACTAATATTGCAACAGCTGTCGAATTTATACACTTGTCTTTTGAAGGTTAGGGCTAACTAAAAACATATGGATTTAATACTATTAGCGCCACCTATGTGTCAGCCTACGAACTTTGCAGCCCATCTGTTAATCAAGCCTAATTATTACTGGATTTAAAAGGGAAAAACTGAAACAAATGCTAATTAAAAGTTTTTTTTTTGCTTAATAAGTAGGTACATGAAATACAATTATTTTATTTTATTTATTTCTTTGAAAGTTCGTAATTTTTGCATTGTGACTGATGCAACTCTTAAAAATGCCTCAGAGATTTTTAACGTAAGTTTTCTTTTTTTTTTTTTTTTTCTTTTCTTCGTGTGGTTACTTAATTTCCATTGCCTCATGTGTTTTTCTTCATAAATTCGTTTAATTCATAGTAAGATAGAAATGCTTTTATTTTCTTCTTCGCTATTCATGCTTTCGGCTGGTGTTGCGAGATCATTCGATTCCTAATTCATCTTTTCTAATTCATCTTTTTCTAATTTTTAATAATTTTTCATCATCATTCTAATTCATCTTTTCTCGATTCATTCATAGACTTCTTACACATCTGAAAATCTAATTCAATTTTGAAATTTATACAGTTCTTTCGGCTCCATTTCAAATCGATAAAATTTCTTTTAATTAAATTCTCAAAATTTCTTTACATTATTTCTTGTCGGCTTTTTGCCTCTTGTAAAGAGTACGTTGCTATGGCAACGATGGACTATGTATCGCAACGGCACATTTGCAGTTCTTGTCGCAACTTCGCAGTGTGACAAACATACAAGAAATTAATTCACTTTTAATTCTCTCAAGAATTAATTGACATTAATTTTTTTTTTTCTGTTCTGTTTTAGTGTGTATTTTACGAGACTAATTGGGAAGCACATTAAAATTTTTAATACAGAGAATATTTTTACTGTTATGTTCGCTTCATCTTGTATATGTGAACAAGTGTTTTCAACTGTAAACCTTAGAAAAGAATTATTTCAGAAATAGACTGACAGATGAGCATTTAGCCTTGTTCCTTAGAATCAATACATTTCACTTCCAACCTCAATATAAGGAACTTTTAAAAATGAAATGGCAATTTCATTCATCTCATTAACATATTTAAATTATAATGCTTGTATAGCGCTTTTAAAATTTTAGAAAAATTTATCTCGGCCCGGCAAACTTTTTTTTTGCTCTAGTATCCCTGCTCTAGTGGGACTAAATCTAATAGGGGGATATATAACTTTATATGCGGCCAGCGAAATTAAGATGCGTTTCCAAAGTGGCCCGCAAAGGTCATTTGGGTTGGACACCCCTGATTATGAATAAGTTAATTCCTACTTTTTTTTCACTCTATTGCAGAAAGTCCTTTATAAATAATTTTCATTCATTTTTAAAAAGTTTATCTACTCCATTTATTGGTAGATACATGCAACTTAAATCTAAAAAATATATATAATTAATTAAGTTAATTTAATTACTGAATTAATATTTGAAAAACTGTATTCACATCCAGTGTCATCCACTACAAGTTCAAAAAAATGTATTTCAATTTGAGTAGATAAATAAAAAGTATTTTATGAACGATTGAAAATTTGAAAAAGATATATATAGGGAGAGTGTGAGCAAATAGAAGGAATTGAAAAATAGGTAATCTCTTATTTTGTAATAAATAAATTTTTTTTTTTTTTTTTTTTTGTATTTATGTTTTTTAATAATCTAGAGGCGAAACATAATTAATCTTTCTCCTCAAAATCTAAAAGTCTCTGAAAAAACTTCGAATTATTTTAAAAGTAAAAATTGACATATGGTGAGATGGTAAGCAAGAAAAAAATATCTGTGTATATCTGCACTAAATTATACGCTAATTAGCTGTTCACATTTTTTTTAAAAAAACAAAAGCGCAATAACACATTTTAATGTTCTCTAAAACACATGATGTCGAAGATTCCTTTATGAGAGAAAGTAGGAAGGAGGCACCAACCAAAATTGCTCGTAGGAGACAGACTCTGAGATAGTCATGGCCATCAAAAGTCTGAATTTGGCCCTAACTTCCAGTCGATTTATATATATATATATATATATAATTCTTCTGTACGTGTGTTTGTCGTTGGATTCCTCCTAATTGGCTGGACCGATTTGGATGAAATTCTTTTGTGTGTGTTTGAGTGGGTCCCTGGATGGTTTAGATTTACAATTGGCCCCGGTAGGTGGCGCTGCAGTCGGCATAATTCTTCTGTAAGTGTGTTTGTCACTAGATTCCTCCCAAATGGCTGGACCGATTTGGATTAAATTTTTGTGTGTGTTTAAGGGGCTCCTTGGATGGTTTAGATTTACAATTGGACACGGTAGGTGGCGCTGCAGTCGATATAATTCTTCTGTAAGTGTGTTTGCCATTGATTCCTCCCAAATGGCTGGACCGATTTGGATGAAATTTTTTTTTGTGTGTGTTTGAGTGGGTCCCTGGATAGTTTAGATTTACAATAGGACACGGTAGGTGGCGCTGCAGTCGATATAATTCTTCTGTACGTATGTTTGTCATTGATTCCTCTCAAATGGCTGGACCATTATGATGAAATTTTTGTGTGTGTTTGACAAAACATGGAGAATGTTTTTATGCTATCCCATTTGTTGTAAGTCGCCACCAGATGGTGCTGCAGTCTATCAACTTCTATACCGTTCAGCCAATCGCAATGAAAATTGGTATTAATATGTATTCGTGTATGGAAAATAGGTTCGAGCTATCCATTTTATTGCTATTTGCCACCAGAGGGTGCTGCAGCATTTCATCTTGTATACCATTCAAACGATATCCGTGAAAATTGGTATGGAACTTATATTGGAACATGGAGAATATAGTCGCGATACGTAATTTTCTACAATGATTTTTTTGACAACATTTCTGCTGGTATATCATTTATATATATATATATATATATATATTGCTATTAATTATGCTAAATTGTTACTTATAATTTGGTTACTATAAAACAAAATTTCTTTAGTTTTTAAACTAAAACTTATTAACAATATAAATTTTCACTTTACATTATTAATATGTTTTAGAACTAAATTTACAAATATTTACGTTGTGCGTATTATCTGCAATTAATATAAAATTTATAATTCTATAAAGTTTTACCGACCTGCCCGAAGGCTTACGGATAACTGCATGGCCAGAAGCGCGACAGAACCTACTAGTACTAGCTGGATTCCGCCTTATTCGGCTCCACGGATAGGGTGATATATAATAAGTGCAACACCCCCACCGCCTTTGGCTGCCCTCGACTAGGCTTGTTTTACTCCAAGGCATCGACGTTCACGCTATAGAACGTGTTCGAAAACACCCGCGGAGATGTATGGTTCTCTTTGCCGTCTTAAGTGACGTTTCCAGGGGGCACCACGAGGGAGGTGGATCCGAATATCGCCCACCTATAAGAAAATGTATAAATGTAACTAATATTTATATACTAATAAAAATCAGTCAACAATGTGTATATGTGTAAAGGTATGATTAACATTATAATTAATTAGATCAAATTAATCCCACTTTTTGTGATGGTGGTTATAATTTAATTTCATTATATCTTCAATACATTTTTGTTAAATTATTTATGATTTGTAACAATATATAAAAACCATTTTTATAATAATTAGACAAATCTCATGATACTTAAATTCTTCATAATTTTTAAGAAATGCTCTTTTTATAATTCTTATTAAACACTATTTCAATCATTAAATTATCCAACGATGACTAGAAAATCGCTCTGAAAAATGGCATATTTATCTTACGTTTAAACAAAACTTATATAAAGAAATAATTGCAGTTGCATTTGCCATATTAATGTTAACATCAACATTATTCTAAAAAATTCCTAATTAATAACCAAAACTGTTTGAATTATTTCGTTATAATAGCATACTAAAAAAATGGGTTTCAATTTCCATTTTACTTTCAAACTGATTGTTAAGCAGAAACCGTATCTAAGATACGGTGTTGCCAGGTTTGTAAAAGGGAACATCGCAGTTTCGGTTCGCAAAAGAAAACGTCACGAACTAAATGTTTTACATGTTATGTTACATGTTTTCCCTTCAAAAAGACACCCTGTTACTTTAGAATACTTATTCTTCCCTCTCCAACATACTGACGAGCATGACTTTGAGAAATTACTTAAAATTTATTCGGAATTACTAACTTGCGAAGAAATGCTACCATAATTTTCTATAGAAAATCTTCATCTGTAATTGGTAAATATGTTTTTTTTTTTTTTTTTCATTTCAAAATTTCATTAAATGGAACGAGATTTACGCTGTTGGCTTTTAGATAATATTTTAAACATTGTATAAAAACTAATTTGCTATAAACTGAATTAATTATTTGTATAATTTACTATAAGTTTCATTTTTTGAACGGAGGTTATTTTTTTTTTTAAACAAGTTTCTCATTTAGATAACTTAATAATAAAATTTAAAATAATAATTTAAAGAAGCCAGTTAAGGTATGTCGTAAAAATATAAAAAAAGGTTTATTATAAGTGTAAAGATACCATTTATAAAAATTAATTTATTTGTAGATCAAAAATTAATTCAATATATTCAAAAGTCCTTTTTAAATTGTTTTTCATTTTATATTTTTATGTTATTTTTAAATTAAATATATATTAATTTAAATATTTAAATACATTATTGTTATAATAAAATATACATAGTCTAAAATTAAAAATTAGAATATATATATATATATATATATATATATATATATATATATATATATATAAAAATATATAGATATATATATATATATATAATAAAAACAAAAAATTAAAAAATAAAATATATATGATATATATATATATAATTTTAATTATTTAATTACATATTTTTTGGGATAAAAAACATATTATTGAACATTATTTTAAATATGAAAATTAATTAAAATTAAAATTAAATTAAAATTTGTGTGATTGTGTGTTATAATTTAATTTCTTTATATTTTCGATACATATTTATTTCCGATTGTGTAACAATATATAAAAATCAACCATTAAAATTACCTTCAGACAAATCTTACGATTCCTTTTAATACTTTAATTTGTCATAATTTTTAGAAATGCCCTTTTATAATTAAATTAAAAACTATTATAATCATTATTAATATAGGCCACACAGCGCGGAATAACAAATACCTCTGAAAATGGCATGTTTAACTTACGTTTAAATAAAACGTATGCAAAGAAATAATTGCAGTTGCATTTACCATATTAATGGTTACATGAACATTATTGTCGAACAAAAACTTCCTATTTATAACCAAAACTGTTTGAATTATTTCGATATAATACCGTACTAAAAATTATGGGTTTCAGTTTCCATTTTTTCAAACCTATTGTTAAGCAGAAACTGTACGTTAACTAACTATGTAAAAGGGAACATTGCAGTTTCGGGTCGCAAACCATAACGTCACGAAATAAAACATGTTTTCCCCCTTCGAAAAGACACCAGGTTATTTTCGAACATTTATTCCACCCCTTTGACTTATTGACGACTATACCTTAAGAAATTTATAGAAATTATTTTTTGAATTACGAAGAAATGCCACTTTAACTTTTCCATTGAAAATCTTCATCAATAATTTGGTAAATATGTAATTAATTTTTTCATTTCAAAATTTCATTAAATGGAGCAAGATTCACGCTGTTGGCTTTTGGTTAGTATTTTAAACAGTATATAAAAACTAACGCTATAAATTGAATTAATTATTTGTATAATTTACTGTAAGTTTCGTTTTGAGCGGAGGTTATGTTTATTAAAACAGTTTTTCCCTTAGATAACTCAGGAATAAAATTTAATTTAATAATAATAAAAATAATTTAAAGAAGACAGATACGTTATGTCGAAAAACATTAGCAAAAAAGAAATAAAAGAATTATTATAAATGTGAAGTTAAAACATAACATTTACAAAAGTTAATTTATTTGTTGATTAGAAATGTATTCAAGATATTCAACAAAAATCCCTTATTTTTTTTTTTTTTTGCATCTTAGATTTCTGTTATTTTACATTAAATATATATTAATATAAATATTTAAATACATTATTGTTACATTAAAACACGTAGTCTAAAATTAGATATATATATATATACATATATAATAAAAAACAAATAAAAAAATAAAATATATATATATACATTATTTTATATATTTAAATACATATTTTTGATATTAAAAACATATTATTAAAAATTATTATAACTACGAAAATTATTCCCACTTTTTGTATTTGTGCGTTATAATTTAATTTCTTTATATTTTCAATATATTTTTATTTCCGATTTGTAACAATATATAAGAATCAACCATTAAAATTATGTTCAGACAAATCTTACGATTCTTTTACAATGGTCTTTTTATAATTCTTATTAAACATTATTACAATTATTTTTAATATGAACCACACAACGCGGAATAGAAAATACCTCTGAAAAAATTTCATGTTTAAACAAAATAAATAATTGCGGGTGCATTTACTATATTAAAGGTTACATCAACATTATTGTCGAATAAAATATTCCACATTATAATTAAAACTGTTTGTATAACTGCTTGAATTATTTCGTTATAATACCATACTAAAAATGGCTTCCATCTTACTTTCAAATTTATTGTTGAGCAGAAGCTGTACGTTAGCCAGGTTTGCAAAACGGAACATTGCAGTTTAGGTTCGCAAACCATAACGTCACGAGATAAAACATGTTTTCCCCTTCGAAAAGACATCCGGTTACTTTCGAACACTTATTCCTCCCCTTTAACATATTGACGAGCATAACTTGGGAATTTACTTAAAATTAATTCTGAATTACAAACTTTCGAAGAAATGCTATATAACTTTTCAATAGAAATTCTCCATCTGTAATTGGTAAATATGTCATTTATTTTTTCATTTCAAAATTTCATTAAATGAAGCGAGATTCAGCATTTTGCTTTTTAGATAATGATTTGAACAGTATATAAAAACTGACACTAACTAAAATCAAATAAGTTTCATTTTTCATTTAGATAACTCAGATAATAAAATTTAAAATAATAATAATAATAATTTAAAGAAGCCAGATACGTTATGTCAAAAAATAAAAAATAAATAAAAAGGTTTATTACTTATAGATTTGAAGATGCCATTTCTAAAAAATAATTTTATTTGCAGATCAAAAATATATTCCAAGATATTCAAAAATTTTTTTTTTTTTTTTTTTTTTTTTTGTTTCACATTTTTATATTATTTTACACTAAATACATAATAGTATAAATATTTAAATATATTTATGCTAAAATACATATTCTAAAATGAGAATATAATGTATAAATATTTTTATTTTTATTTTAAGAATAAATAAAATTATGATATTTTATTAGAAACAACGCAAAAATTATTATTTGCTAATTATTAACTTTCAATTTCAATTTATAGTATTAATATGCAATGATTTCAAAATTTTGAAGAATTAATTTCTTTATTATTTTATTTATAACGTGCGTCAATTACTATATTCATAAATCGGTATAACATCAATATTGAAATAGTATTCCTGTCTGTTTAAATACATCTTAATTAAATACTTATTCATGTTTTATTTTAATGCTTAACAATTTAAAAACCAGTTTCAACATTTTAAATATATGTTAAGATTTGCATTAAAATTAGTTGAAATTAAATTATTACATATTTTTAATTTTAGTCTTTTTTTTTTTTTTTTTATTTTCATTTGCATTTTTTTTTAATTTAATTATTTTTTTTTTTTTGAGATATAAAACATAAAAATTTTACTTTTAAATTATGATGTTTTTTCCTTTTGTCTTAAATTTTATTTTTAAAATTTATTTTTGATAATTTTGATTTTGAAACTATAACGATTTTTTTAAACATTTTTAATTTGGCTAAAAAGATTTTATTTTTTTGAAAATATTTATCTTACAAATTTAAACAAAAGACATGTGGAAAAGAATTGCAGTTGCATTTGTCACATCAATAATTTGTCTTTTTAAATATTCCTAATTAATAAACAAAACAGATTGACATATTCTTTATAATACCATACTAAAAAAGGTTCCGATTTTCATTTTACTTTTGAAATAATATTTTGATTCAATAATTTTAGCCATAGCTGAATTAAACGGAACATTGTCTTTGTTTCAATAAACAACGTTCATGAACATGTTAGCTTTCGAAAGTTTGGTTGAGAAAAATAATGGTCCAGATTTTAAATAATTGACGACTAATACCTGGAAATTTATCTCGAAATTTATTCTAAATTTCAAACTTGCCAAGAAGGGCTACTATAACTTTTCCATCAAAATCTGTAATTTTTAAATATGCGATTTATTTTCACTGCGAAATTTTTTTAAATGGAGCAAGTTTTACACTGCTTTCAGATAATATTTTAAATTACACATGTTACAAAAATTAACGCTGAAAACTGAATTAATTATTTGTACGATTTACTATGTTCTTTGAGCGGAGATTTTTTTTTTATTGAAACAATTTTTCTTTAGATAACACAACAATGTAATTTAAAATAATAATAATAATAATTTAAAGAAGCCAGATATGTTATAAACATCCCGGTCAAAAAAAGAAATAAAAGTTTATTATAAATGTGAACATGCCATTTATAAAAATTAATCTTTTATTTGTTGATTAAAAAGCATTTAAGATATTAAGAAGTCCCTAAAATTTTTTGATTTACATTTTTATTTTATTTTTACATTAAATATATATTAATATAAATATTTAATTACATTATTGTTATATTAAAACACATAATCTAAAAATTAGAATATATATATATATATATATATTGAGCGTAATGGCCATTAGGCCATTTAAGAGGATCTAAACTTTTATTGAAACAACGTACAAAAAAATGTGATATATTAAAAAAATTATATCACCTTTTTAATAGAATTTTGTATCGTGTCCAATGGACATGATTTCAAACTTTGAAGAAATTATTTTCAAAATTATTTTATCAATAGCGCTTTAATTAATAACTATATTTAGTAAATCGATGAAAATTAATATTTTTTGAAATATTATTTTTATTTAAATTATATAATTCCAAATATTATTCATGTTTTATTTCAAGCTTCTAGCTTCAAAAATAAATACATTTGTATTGCAAATGTTTAGTTGAAAATTGTAACGATATTATATACTTTTTTTTTTTTTTGTTTTTTTATTGTTTATATTTCATGCATATATTTAAATATAATATATATATATATTATATACATATATAATTATTTATTTATTTAAATGCATATTTTTTGAGATGAGGAATATTTAGAATTTTACTTTTAAATTCGATATGTTTTCCTTTCTATTCAGTCTTTCTTCGCTCTTGCCCATGTTTATGTTAAAATTTATTTTTTGACAATTTTCATTTTGAAACTGTATTTTTTTAACGATTTCGATTTTGAAATTTTATTCTTATTATTGACAATATTTATTTATAAATTTTATTCTTTGACATTCCCAAAGAATGTTCAGAATGTTTTTTAAAAAAAATCTATTCCTTCGTATATACATCAAAAAAAAAAAAATTTTTAATGAAATTGAGGATATTCTACCAATAAACCACTAACAAAAATAAATACTGGTCATACGTTGGAAAATATTTTATTTAATATTTTTTTTTTCTTTCTATTAGCTCAGCTCTACGGCCTATATATATCTTGCTCAAATTTCCAATCGTTCATAAAATACTTTTTAGTCAGTGGATTCCAAACCGCTACATATTTTTTTTTTTTTTCAACTTGCAGTGGATGACACTGAAACATGTGAATACAGTTTTTCAAATATCAATTCATTCTTTTTTTATTTAATTCATTAATTGTGCATTTTTTAGATTTAATTTGCATGTATCTGCCATATGACTACAGAATAAACAATGAAAAAAATGAATGAAAATTATTTAAAGGACTTTCTGCAACCACAGTGAAAAAAAGTAGGAATTAACTGGAAATTATTTTTTTTATATTAGTTGTTTTTATCGTAAATTGTGGAGAGTGATTAAACTCAGCCTTGTTTCAATGAACAACGTTAGATATATTAGCTAGTTGAAAAAAAAAGCAATAGTCGATTATAGAATAGAGCATAGTCAAAACAAGCATAATCGATTATTGGTAGCTACTTTCAATTAGATGCTTTTGTACCTTTAAATAAAATACTTCTTAACGGAAAATGTAAAATACGTTTTAAAGTTTTGCGTATGCATGTGCCCACCGGTGTGAAAATTTATGCCAGTAGACGCTAAGCTGCGATTCTCAAGATGCGTCTGCAAAACTTCCCCGAAAGAAGGCATTTCCGGTGGATCAGCAGATCTGAAAGTTCCCGCCGCCATTTGAGCGAAGGCAAAGGGTAATGAAGGAATTTTTGGCGAGGTCAAAAGTGAGCTAAGGTCAGGTTCGCATCCTGTTGTTGATCCCATCAGAAACCGTTGCTGGTTGGGCATTTTTGTGGTAAAAATAAATACTGCTTAATTCCGGATGTCCGACTTGGGATTAAGTGAAAAACTTGAAACTGTGGCCAACTGTTTTATTTGTTAACCTTAACTTTTTTTTTTTTTTTTCCTGTCGGTTTTTAATCTTTATTATAAAGCTTTTTAAGAACCCGAAAATTAATATTTAAAAAAAAAAAAAAAATTTCTATCTTAAAGAACCATTAAATAAAAAGAATCTTGTAAAATGCCACTTTTTTCTGTGTATTCACAAGACGAATTATATCAAATTAAGTTTATGTGTATAAAAAAAATGTTTAAATGTGCTTAAAAATTAAAATAGTATTATGCCATAAAGATTAATAAGCGGCACATTATTTCAATCCAATATTTGGACGTCGTTTAAGCTTCATTAAACGGCTGTGGGCTTTGGAGATTTAAAACCAGCTCTTTGCTATAGCTAGAGTGACATTGAGATGCATGAATTGTTAACAATTATTATTATTGCAAAAACTATTTACACGATTTAATGTGTGAAAAAAAGCAGCATGCTTAAGAAATTGTTATGACTTCACAAATACTCTACAAAATAGGAGTCCTGATGGCCATTGGCTAACGTTCTGGCCATTGGTGAGTCAGATTCGTATCATGGCGGGGGCATGACTGTTTGTGAGTGGTTTGGAATCCACTTTAAGCCGTAGGTCCTGGTCTCATATCACTGGTCAGACTTCTTGCTCTCATTATTCCCAAACTGTATAGCGGTAACTCAAATCTAGGTATAATGATTTGGTAATAGTAGTAGTAGTAGTCGAATTAGACCGGGAGCGGATACTAAACCACTACAAACATCCATGGCACAGGCGGGACTCGAACCCGAGAGCCAGATCGAGTGCCCGAGTACTAGAAATTGTAAATTACACAATACCAAAAAGAGAAAAATTGATGGATTAGATGGTTCTTCTCCTTCATTGACGCGTGGCCTGATGGCTAATTGGTTAGAACTCTGTCCTTTGGTACCACAGGCTTCATGTTCGAATCTTGGCGGTGGCATAGGTGTTTATCAGTAGTTCGGACTCCACTTTAAATTGTCTGATTAACCTTAAGTGCGCAAAAAATGATGATCAAAACCAAATCTACAAAATAAATAACTCTATTCGTAAAATCCAATATTATTATTTTTAAAGTCGTAAAGCGCATCTAAATACCTTATTAATGATGGGCTACCATAGATCATCTGATCTGAAATCACAGAAACCGTAAAAAATTCTAAACGAAAAGTTGACAGAAACTTTTAAAACAGATGTTTTTACAGTTTCAAATTTAATTTTTTTTTTCACCTTCTTTATTTTATTTGTTTATTCCAACTTAGTCAGATCTCTAACTCGAATCAGATCTCTAAATGATTCTTATATTATTAAATTCTAATGAATGTTAGATAAATTCTATTAAATTCTGACGAATGTTTGATATCAGATCGAGTAAAGAAAAAAATGAAATGAATATACGAATAGAATAATGAAACTTTTTAGAAACAGAAAAGTTTTTTTTGAAAATAGAATTGCGAACAGAATTTAAAATTTTTTGTTTAGAAATTTTACAAATTTTTTTTAATTAAACTTAAGTCAGATTTTATATGTATTAAGCTTTAAGCGTGAATTTCTTTTTTTTCAATTTTTCTTCCTTTTTTAGAAACGTATTATAATTTTATTTATTAACTTCAACAGAAAAGTATTTTAATTCAGCAGAATCGCGATATCACGATTTTGCTTGAAAAATGAAACCGAAACTGAAAACGGGGAAGGGAAATTTGTCTCTTATAATTCGTTCCAATAATTCGTAACAATTTGTCCAAATGATTCGTATCAATTCGTCCAAATGATTCATAACAATTTGTCGAAATGATTCGTATCAATTCGTGCAAATGATTCATATCAATACGTTCGAATGATTCGTATCAATTCGTCCAATTGATTCGTATCAATTCGTCCAATTGATTCAGAACAATTTGTGAATGATTCGTAACAATTAACCAGTTCAATAAGTAGATTCTGGCAAATTCTAGATGTTCGGCCAGTTCGTAAGGTAAAAATGGAATTAATTTTTATCTGCATACATAAACATTTTCATCTTGAATCCTGCGACATCTTGTTTAGTTATCGTTTTACTCAAAATAAACTGTTTATTTCAAGAACAAATTCTTGGAAAGGATAATTGTAAATATATCGATCCACTAAAAGATTTGAAATTTGTATTAGTAAGTCAACATATTTTTTTGAAGCGTGTTAATATGATTATTCTTATTTATTATTTTTATAAGTAAATTATTGAGTTAAATACAAATTATTTTAATAATTTAAATTAATAATAATCTTAAATTAGAATTAATTTGATAATTTACGTTTTTTAAATATATTTTAACTATAAATCGATTGTTCAGTTAAAGATATTTTTTCGTTCAGTATGAAATAAATTTTTGAATTAAAATTATTTCATAGAGTAGTTATTACTTATTATGATACTATAACGACAAATTTTTGATAGTGAATTGTGAATTGCATTTGCATAATTATTACTATTATTGTACCAAACTGTTATAATTCGTATTACTAAATTTATAATAAATTTGTATTTTATTTAAGATATGCCTTTTAAACATACTTTAATTTTCAGTATAACAATTTATCTGATGCGATGTTTGTATTCTAATTTCGTTATTTTTTTTGTGTTAAAAACTTTCAAAACGAAACTCTGTTAACGTTATTAAAATCGTTTGAATAATAAAATAAAATAATAACTAAATTATTATAGATAAAATAATTAATTATAAATAAAAAAATAAAAAAATTTTTAATGATAAATAAAATCTTGCTTATGTAATCTAATCTCTGGAGCTTAATATTCGCGAAATAAACAAAAAAAAAAAAAAAAAAAATGGCAATAAATAATGATGACAGTAATGAATTATGAAGATTACTTGTTTTAAATGAAATTAATAAATAATTTTAAAATTTTCTAATACCGAAAATAGGCTCTAATGTAGTGCTTCTTAATGTTGGGGTGGCAAAAGAGTTTGAAAAATTGACCCCTTTTAATTTTTATATATATATATATATATATATATATATATATATATATATATATTCTTTTGCTTTATTACATTTGCTTTTGTTTTTACTTCTTGTGATTATTTACGATATTTTTTTCAAAGATAGTTTGTGACATTTATATAAGAAGATATAAATTTCATACAATGTCGTTGAAAATTTTTTAAATTTTGAACGAAGTTCTCGAACCCAAATGTTTCAGAACAGTTGTTCTAAAGCTTGTGATTTTAAAATTAATTTTACATTGTTTATAATAATGTTCTATTCTATAAAATTCTATAATTCTATGAAGTAACGAGAATCGTTTAAATTAATAACTCAATCTTATTTTTTTTATTCTTAAGATAAAACGATATTGAAGAAAGCTATTTTAAAAAAAAAATTAAGTTCATCGTTAAAAATAGTTTTAAAATTTATTCCATATGATATAATTTAAAGTAAGACTAAGTAATAAGTAAAAGATTTGTAGTGTTGTCGGTTGTGTGGCTGGATTGTAACAGGGTGTGATTGAGTTGAGACTTAGAGGTACCACAGGTTTCGGGTTCAAATCCTGGCGGTTCCATGGATGTTGGTAGTGATTCGGAATCCACTTTAAGCCGTAGGTCCCGATCTCATATGACCGTACAGCGTCGCAAGTTCAGTCAGACTTCGGGCCCACATCATTCCCAAACTGTATAGGGGCAACTCAGCACTAGGCACAGTGATGTGGTGTAGTAGTAATAGGTGATTGAAAAATGTGACGATTTTAAGATTCCAATTACAAAATATTTTTATTTTAATGGCCAAAGTAGTGAAAAATGTGTTAACAAAAATGCATTATACGTGCATCCATATATTGAAAAATTAACTGTCGAAATTATGAGAAACTTTTGATTTTAAAATAATATTCTTTCGAAGATATGACTGGTATTGCCCGTTTTATTTATGAGTTTACAATTATAAGTTCGCAGAATAATTAAACTATATTCTGCGAACTCATAATGAGTGGAGAAACAAATATCGCACTAGTAAAATAAATATTTTTGAATGATTTCATTTTTTTCCATTTATATTTATGTATTTTTTGTATCTCATTTTAGTGCTATATATTACTTTGAAGTGGTGCGTTTAATATCATTATTATTATGTTATCTATGTTTACATATAAGAATAAAATTAATAATAAACATAATAATAATTTATGTCAAAAAAAAAAAAAAAAGTCTTCAAAAAAAGTCTATAGGGGGTCTAAATCTACAATTTTATATGCTGTCCGCATATGAAATTATATATAATAATTTGGGTTAGATGCAAGATAACTTGCGTTGGCCATCCCTGGTGTAAGTCCGGTCTAATGAGCCTAAAGTGATGGCAAAATAAGCGTAGAGCGACAAACTGAACCAATCCAGCTATCTATGAAAAAGTTAAAATACTAAAAAAGAGGTAATACACGCTAATGTATTACCTCTTTATGAATTATCTCTTGTATGAATTATCTCTCGTATTACCTCTTGTGAATCACTCAATGCATTTCATTCATCTCATGATTCTTTACTACAATGGTATACTATTCTTAGATCTTTATCATTTAAGATATCAATATCAATGTCAACTGCGTACAAATAACATCATCTACGCAAAGCTGTGAAAGGCGAAAAAAAAAAAAAAAATTCTTGGCAGTTATTCCAATATTTTGATTTCTAAGAGATACAAAATGCGTCATTTCCCTCCACTTCTAAAACGGAGTGATTTCAATATATAATTTTAAATGTCAAAACTTGAGACCGCCATTGCGACAGATTCGCTGCGCATGTGCGTGAAAATCGATAAAAGCTCCGTTTTCCGAACGTGATGGCAGCGTGTTTTGACAATCGCTAACATCAATCGATATGACATTTATATATCAATCGAACATCAAAGTTCTATTAGCAAAACTTGTGATCATAAGTCCAAATGGCGAAATCTTGAATACCTAAAATAACTTTTAAAAGTTTATTTTACATTGTTTATATTAATTTTCTATTCTATGAAATTAGATAATTCTATGAAACTATGAGAATCGTTTAGTTTAATAATTCAAAATATTTTTTTATTCTTAAAAAAGAAAACGACATTGAAAATTATTTTAAAACTAAAAGCGTAACTAAAGCGTTCATAAAAGCGTAAACATTTTTAAATTCATTCCATATGCTATAATTTAAAGTAAGACTAAGAAATAAGTAAGTTAAAGATTTTTATTTTATGCCTGTACCCAGGTTATAATTCCAGTAAAGAAAAAAATATATATATATGTAGTACAATTTCAAAACATATAAAGTATATATACGCAACTCAGCTCTAGGCAAAGTGGCGTGATTTGGTGTGGTAGTATCAGCAGTAGTTCGGAATCCACGTTGAACTGTAGGTAGCCTAGCCAAAAATGACTGTAGAGCGACAAACCAAATCAATCCAGCCCTCTCTGAAAAATATTAAAATACTAAATAGGAAGTATATGCTAATGATTTATGAATCACTCAATACATTTCATTCATCACATGATTCTTTTACTACAATGGTATATACTATTCTTAGATATCATTTAAGATATCAATGTCAACTGCGTACAAATAACATCTACGTACGCTGTGAAAGAAAAAATAAGAAAAAACATTCTTGGCAGTCATTCCAATATTTTGATTTCTAAGTAGATACAAGATACGTCATTTTCCTCCACTTCTAAAACGGAGTGATTTCAATATAGTAATTTTAAATGTCAAAACTTGAGGACGCCAGATAGATTTTCTGCGCATCTGCTTGAAAATCGATAAAAGCTTCGTTTTGCGAACGTGATGGTAGCATGTTTTGCTAATCGCTAACATCAATCGATATGATGTTTATATATCAATCGAAAATCAAAGTTCTATTTGCAAAACTCGTGATCCTATTATGCCCAAATGGCGAAATCTTGAGTACCTACATTTAAAAGTAGACGCCATACTAATTTTATTCTCGATATTGTCATAGTTCCAAGTAGTATCTGTCATTCCAATTCAGAATTATTATTTTTTCGAATGGCAGCACAAAATTTTTTTTTAAATAGTTTTTAGAATACCTATTAGAACAATTATAAGAAATGTCTTACAATTTTATTTAAAATATAATTTTGCTTTTATTTTTTTTTTTTCATCTGTCGTTTTATTTTCGTTTATGCAAACATATTTTGGTTATGCAAAATATCAAATTAAGAAAAAGTTCTATTTGCAAAACTTGTGATTATATGTCCAAATGGCGAAACATGCATGTAACATACCATAAAAATGGATGGGATAATTTTATTCTTGATATTGCCATAGTTCCAATTCAGAATTATTATTTTCCGAATGGCAACACATCAAATTTTTGAATACTTTTAAGAATTCTTATAAGACTAATTTCTCATATTAGTCTTATAAGAAAAATTATAAAAAAGGCCTTACAATAATTTTATTTGAAATATAAGTTTGCTTATTTTTTGCAATTATGAGAACTGCCTTAGGAATGTTTTAATTGAAATGTAATTTTGCTTATTACTTTTTAAAATTTGTCGTTTTCATTCATCGAAATACATTTTGAAAATGGCAACACATCTTATTTTTTAAAACAGAATCATTTATTTACAATTTTTAATGTTCTTTTTTTTTTTTCCTTGTATGAAAACAGGTAATTCTTTATTATTTTAATTTCTCTCAAATAACTTCGGTATATTTTGTTTCAACATTTAAGATTTTTTTTTTTCCCCCGTAAGTGTTTCAGCAGCGAAGCACAGATTTCAGCCGCCAAGGATTTTTTTGTGCGTCATAAGTTCATTTTAGTTAAAATGGGTACTTACGTATTAACGGTACCTTGGCGACAGACTTGGCTGTTTTTAAGTGTCGCCAATCTTTATTATTTGGAATAAAAATATTTTGAAAGCGTTTTGATTTTAAATGAAGTGTTTCATATATATTTTATTATTTGGAACAAAAATTTTAAGTGTAGATTGGCGCCAAATCTGTAGTTGCGGTTGGCGTGTGTGCTCTTTATTGGCGCAACTGTCGCCAAGGTACCGTTAATACGTAAGTACCAAAAAATGTAATAAACAAAAAATAACTAAGTATATAATAAAATAAGATATATAATAAAAAATTGCAGATTTTGATAAAAGTTCGAAATAGCGAACATGATCAAGATGTAGTTCAATAAAAAAAAAAAAAAAAAAAAAAAAAAGGAAAAAATTTAAATGCTGTTTTGCTGTAATAAAAAATAAAAAAAATTCCATATTCCTTTTTTAATCTGTACGGTATTTATTGCCCCAAATTTCAAATTTTAAAAAATAACGTGCTAATCTAAATGATAATACTTAATATTAAAAAAAAATTCATGAAAAATTCCACAATAACTATTAAACGTTTTTTTTCGAACTGCTTTACTATAAAGAAAACTGAAAAAATGTTTTTGTCAATGCTTAAATCAGCCCTTTTGAAATTTGAAAAACAAATTTTAAAAGTGTTCTTATGTTTAAAATCTAAATTGTTTTTGCTTTGACTGGGAAAACTCACAAGAAAAAAAGGTTTATTTATTTGGTAACGTATAACACCTTTGGCGACATATTAAAAGCCAATCTAACAGCTACAGATGGCGGTTTTTAATATTAAACAAAAAAGTGCTACGAAAATGTAAAATTTGCCAGAAACAGAACAAGATGCAATTTTATTTTTTCAGGAGCGAAATATTTTACCAAAAACAACGAAAATGTCCCAATTCCCATGACATGAAACTTTATTTTGGTAAACGTAAGTTTTGGAAATGCAATTTCAGTCAGTGTGCTTATCATGTGGGACTTAGAAAAGACAACTGGTTTGAGGGAAGCAGAATTCCATTTTGTACAGCTTTGAGATTCATATACTGCTGGTGCGAGGAGTTGACGTCGATTAAATTTTGTGAAAAGCAACTTGATTTATCGGATAAAAACTGTTATAGATTGGAACAATTACATGCGTGAATTATGTGTCTTGGATATGGAGAGTAAACCAAAAAAGAAGGTAGGTGGACCAGATTGCATTGTGGAAATTGATGAAAGTGTTTTATATATTTTATTATTTGGAACAAAAATTTTTTTGAAAGCGTTTTTGATTTTAAATGAAGTATTTTATATATTTTATTATTTGGAATAAAAATTTTAAGTGTAGATTGGCGCCACTTAAAACCGCCAAATCTGTAGCTGCGGTTAGCGCATGTGCTCTTTATTGGCGCAACTGTCGACAAGGTACCGTTAATACGTAAGTACCATTTATTTTTATATCTGGGAACATATTTCTTTGGAATATCACAGGGCAAACCCGAAAATCTTCTTAAGACGCACCCTTTTAGAATTACTGGTCTAAATATTCTATATTATTATACGAATATTGACCAATAGTTCTCAAAGATAGTAGTTGTACCAAAGTACGAATAGTTCTCAAATATACAATACAATACAATGGTAGAAAACAGGGTTTAAGACATGTAATTGCTGATTGTTTATTTTTCAGCCATGATATTCATATATTTTACTATTCTATAAACTATCGATAACTTTATCCTTTGTACACGATAGATAATTTTAATATTTTGCATAGTTGAAGTTCATTAAAACGATTTTAATTATTCTATTATTATTATTTAAATTTTGTATTACGGTCGAAGTGTTTAGAGCTTAGTTTTGGCAATACCAATCAATAGCATTGAAAGGAAACAACGAATACAGAATTGTATTCTATTTAAATAATCTTGACCTTATTCCACGGCCGAAAATCTTTAATATTAGCCACGTTCTGCCCGGAACAGAAGTGATAAGGTATTAATAAATGTGTTTTCTGCTAGTTAGCCTGATAAGAATTGCTGGGAATCTACATACATGTATTTTTAATGTACTTTTAACTTTCCCGTCTTATACATTTTAGTTAATTTACATTATTAAATTACATTTGTAACTTTGGTGTCGTTATATCATGAGCTATTTCATATTAAGGCAATATTTATTGGGATTTTTTTTTTTTCAATTTAATTTTTCTGTTATAGAATGCATATTGTGATTGGCACCCTTTTTATTTACTGCATAAAGTATTTTCTTTTTATAATAAGTCTGATTTCGAATTTTATATGCCAATAATATATGGGAAAAGGGAATTTCTGGCATAATATTAGATACATAAATTAATTACGTATTACAAACATATAGTGTCCTCACTTTTCTACAGTTATGCCAAATCTTCGCGCCAAGTAGGTATATTTTCAGAAATAAAAGCAAACTAAAAAAATATAATAAGAATAAATAAATAAGAATAAAAAAAACGAAAGAAAATTAATCATAATAAGAGTTGAAATAGATAACTTACTTACTCAAAACAAATAAATAATCGGTAAATTATCATGAACCCACAAATGCAAAAAAAAATTAATAATAATAATAATATTAATAATAAACGGAAAATAAAAACAGATAACTTACTTATTCAAATAAAAGAAATAATCACTTGGGACAATACACAGGTTATCCATAAAGTTTAGAATTTAATATAAGAACAAAACTCATAGCAGCAATCTTCAATTAAAAATAAATTCTAGAATTCCAAACGATTTTCTTTTCCTGAAAAATCTCATTTTCATTTTGAAATAAAATTGCGTTTGCTTTCGTCAGACGATCTTTTAAAATAATTTTATATTTAATAATTACTTAATTATATAATTATTAGCACTTGAAAGAAATTTAAGTAAATATTATTTATAAAAATAGCTACAGAATAATAAATAAATAAAAGTGTTAAAAGTTGTCATGATAATTAATAGCAAAATTTATAAATTTCTGTGTTTACTTTCATAAAATTCTAATCAGGAATTTATTATTGTTGCCATATAAAAGGCTCTGGCAAGGGGAAAAATTATCAAAATTTATTTCAAAAATTTATTTATTAATTTGCTTGTTAAGAAAAAGGCACAGTGGGTCTTAAAATGTAGTAAATAATATTAAATAAAATTAATTATAAAATATTTTTAATTTTGTTCGTTTTGAATAAGGAGAAAAACTTTTTATAAAAACTTTTATTATTATTTTTTTTTTATTGAGTCTGTTGAAATTGCATGAAAAATTTTTTCACTTTCATAAAATACGAAATATCCTCTTTCCTGCAATTGTTTGATTGCAAAGATCGTTGTAGTGTGTGTTAAGTGTCAATTTTTTTTAATGAAAATTTTAAATTTAGAATTTCATTATTTTTAAAAGGAAAAATAAATTTTTGTAAGAGAATTTTTTAAATATATATATATATATATATATAAAACGTTTGTTCAAAATAAATTTCTTTTTGCAGATATAAATAATTTATAAAATTGTTAAAACTATTATTTAATAAGAATTTGTACTTTCATAAGATTCCTGAAAATCACTACATCATCAGTGTTGTTTCTAATTGCAAATGAAAATAATCTTTGCTCTTTATATCATTATATTACTCCCACTGTATCACCTACTATTACTTAACACATTAAAAAATAAAGAGATTCATTATCGCCAATAAAAATAAGTTTTTTTTATACTTATTCTTATGACAATATCCATTTTACAAACCTATGATCTTGTAATATCTTAATTGACCTTAACTGACTCCGATGGTATCTGAGGCCTGATGGCTAATTGGCTGAGCTCTGGTCTTTGGTACCACAGGCTTCAGGTTCGAATCCTGGCTGTGGCATGGATGTTTGTTCTTCATTTTCATTAGCGCAACAGACCAACAGTGGGTCAAGGCCTGTCTGCCTACTGGCAAATTTCGAAGTAAGAGATTTTTCTTCTTTACGGGATAAGGTTGTCAGCCCCACGCTCTACAGTCATATTAGATCAGGGGCCTGATGGCCGAGTGGCTAGCGTTCTGCAGCTTGGTACCATAGGTTTTGGGTTCAAGTCCCGGCGGTGCCATGGATGTTTGTAGTGGTACGGAATACATTTTAAGCCATAGGTCCCGGTCCTCATAGGACCGTAGAGCGTCACAGAGCCAAATCAGACTTCTTTTCGCCCACATCATTCCCAAACTGTAAAGAGGCTACTCAGCTCTAAGCACGATGATATAGTTTGATGTAGTAGTTATATTAGACAAGGACCTACGGTTTAAAGTGAACTGCGAACCTCTACAAAGATCCATGGCATAGCCGGGTCTCGAACCCGAAACCTGTGGCACCGAGCGCTAGAGCACTAGTCAGCCAGCCATCAGGCCCCATGGATGTTTGTTAGTAGTTCAGAACCACATTAAATAGTAGGTCCCGATCAAATTAACACCAAAATGTGCAAAAAATGACCGTAGAGCGACAACCAAACCAGTGGGATTTAATAACAAAGCATAACCCATGGCCTTTTTCGATGGTATTTAAAAAAAAAAAAAATAACTACTGTATTTCAATTTCCCACTTTTACTTAAGCAATCATAAATCCTTGGTTAAAAATGCTAAGTGGTCATTTCCAAGAAAGTTTCATTCCTGTAATGAGTAAGAAAAACGAGTATTGAAATTCTGGATCCATGATTTGCATTACAAGGAAAAGCAGAAAGACTACGGAAAAAAACGTGACTTCAATTTCCTGCTAACTGCAGGAAATGTCAGATACACATCAGGATGAAAATTCAGAAATCTAGGTGATGTGCCATTTTTTTTTTCCTTTTAAATCCATTAATTGAACAGTCACCGATACTTAAACTCACGAAACGTGTCACGATCAGAATTAAAAATGATTTGTGTCATAACTTCAGTTTGAATTCAACACAAAATTTTGAAGCACAGAAATTTTATTGCAGATTTTTAAATAAACCAGTGTTAAAAATGTGAAAAAATGTTTTGTTGTTCATCTCTATAAGAATGTCATCGTTTAATTCCATGATATATGTATATATTTTAGGCGGAAAATAAAGTGCGAAAAATACCAACATGCGAAAAGACTAAAACAAGAAAATACGGTACTTTTAATTTTAACAATCTTCTACTTAAAATATAAGTTAGAAAAAAAAAAATAATGAACTTGGGATCGATCTTTACGAACCATCTTTTGTATGTAATCCTCCTTTCGTAAATCTGGCAACACCTACCGTAACCACTGAGAATATGTCTCCAAAGTATTTATAGTTGTTTTTGTTGTAGCACCAAAGTATTTATAGCGTTGATATTTTATTTTCTTGTACCCCCTGAAGAGTACAAGGGAATCAAATATGGTGGTGCTCCTGAATATTAGAGAGTTTTTGCATACCGTACTTTAAAAATATGGTATTTTTTTCTCTCTAGCGCGCGTGCTCATAGGAAACATTATTACAGATACGCATGCGCATTTCCCTATGAGCATGCGCGCTAGAGAGAAAAAAAAATACCGTATTTTTAAAGTACGGTATGCAAAAACTCTAATATTGTCTATGTTCATGGCCAGCTCGGAGTGTAAATCCTCTTCCGAGGGATGGTCCAGACAATGCATGGCGGCTGCAACAGCTGGGCCATCAAAAGAGTAAGATCGGCATCAGGGCAGTTGTCACATTTTTGGTATTTCTTAACGCTATCAGAGGGAGAGACTGTAACCCTTAGAGGGGCGTCCCCGGGTGGCGAATTGGAGAGGATTTCAATCTGTTTTTCTGTTGGGTGGTAGGAGGGAAATAAATTGTCTCCCGTGGACCAAAAAGTAGAAGTCCAACCTCTAGAGGCACTGGCAACCACTGAAAAACTTACCTCGTGAGTATTTTCAGTGATTACTAGAATTGTATTGTAGCACAGAATGTCTTAGAATGGAATCCAGATTCTATACTTCTGCATTTCGTTATTTTCCAGTTTGTTCACAAGAGAAAATATGAGGCTTACTTGTTGATGCAATCGGAAGAATGCGTTGCAATTGAGCATAGTATCCTTGGTTTGAATCACGACACCCGCTTCATTTATTTTACTTCTGCGAATTTGACTAATGACTAAGAAAGTATTTGAAAATTTGTGATTAACTCTGTAACCGCTCCGATCATAAATTTCTCAACATCTAGCATTACCCGCAACAACCAGTCAGTATAAGAAGGCATGAGCAGCGACCTCTTTATACAGACGGAACCTCTGTAGTAGTGGTCAGCGTTGCTCTGTGTAGTTGAATGATAAACCTTTTGTTTGTTTTTTAGTAACTTTTGATGTTTGTAACTGAATATAAAATAAATTATTGTTAAATAAACTGGATCCATCATTTGTAACCATTTTGTCCTTTGCAAACGACGTGGCCTGATAACTCACTCGTAGCGCTCTGGACTTTGGTATCACAGACTTTTGAAGTTCAAATCCTGGCGGTAGCATGGATATTTGTTAATAAAGTCTGGAATCCACGTTAAACTGCAGGTCCCAGTCTCATTAGCCCAAAGTATGCATAAAATGACCGTAGAGCAACAAAATAAACTAAATTGGCTTTATTGAAACTCAATCCATACAAATTTGGACATTTACCGAAGAAACAAAAAAGAACATATAAATAAATCTAAATTACAAAGGGAAATGGCCGACAGACATTCTTTAAAAAAAATGACCAAAGACGTTAAAAACAAATTAAATATTCTCAGGATAAAAATTCAAAAACTAGAAGCACCATAATAAAATTCCGTAAAATGTGCAAAAAAATTATCGCAAAGCAGCAAACCAAACCTTTACATACTGACATTGTTTTAATTTTAACATTAAATTTTGTTGATTAAGTGGCTTTAGGTAATTTTATAGCATTAATTCTTAAAAAAAAAAAAAAAAACTCCCGTAATTCAATCTTCTAAAAATAAGAAAAACAAACATATAATGGACAAATTGCGATGCACGTCATATATATAGACGTATGCTCATGGTTGAAGTTACAGGGTAAGAAACGCTTTAACAGAAGGCCAAATTAGTGATTAACTGTGACACAGATCAAGTTGCAATGTTGCAGCAAAGTATAGTTGCAACTCATCTCTCTTGCAGACAGCAGCAGACGGCAACTTGATGTTCGATTAAACATGTCAAATGTGTTGTCGCTCCAAGAATGACATAGATATTCCTGAGTATTTCATATTGAATTATTTTGTTGAACGTCGTTGGACCCAAGTGTTTCACAGATGTATGCTATGAATAGGCTATTGAAGGGTGGTGAGGGGGAGGAGGATACCCGGACGACTTTCCACAAGAGTAATATCAAAAGAAAGGCGAAATCATTATTAAGCACTATATAGAATCTTGCCTGGTTATAATTACCTTAAATAGATATATTTCAGTTATGAAAATAACAATTATCCTTTTATGCATATATTAGGAACTAACTTTATATCCGCGTTATTTCCTGGATAATTGATTAAAAAAACCTATTGAGCTACTGTTAATATTTTATAATTAAAAATATTATCGACTTTATATTTAAAACTGCAAATATTAATAGAAAAAAAAAAATTACAATGCTGAGTAGATAGTTTTGTAATGGAGTCTACTGTATTATCTTCTTCAATGGCCCAACAGCCCCGAAGTGGGACAAAGCCATCTGCGTACTGGCAGATTTCGAGATAGGAGATGTTTTCTTTTTAGGAATAGGGTTGTCAGCCCTACGCTCAAAGCTGTACAGTCATATTAGACAGGACCACGGTTTAACGTGGATTCCGAACCACTGCAAACATCCATAACCCCGTCGGACTCGAACCCGAAACCTATGGCATCGACCGCTAGTCACTCGGCCATCTGGCCCCTAATGTACTATAGGTATTAAGGAAAAAAAATTCTTTTGCTGAGTGATATAAAAAGTAGCTACAAATATAAAAATATATTTTTAATGAAGTATAAAATCAATATCTTGGGAGGGGGGAGTGGAGGTACATTAAATAATTAGTATAAAATAATACATTACATAATTTAGTATTTTCACGTTCATTTTACAAAAATGTGTATGTACTTATAGTAAATGTATTTTAATATAGCTTTAAACATTTTTGCTGTTGTTGTTCTAATGCAGTTGGCAATACAGAGACAGTAAACCTTTTGCCATAAGCAATTACTGCACCGCTGTTGCTCATTTAGCACTACCCAGAGGGCACGTATAGCTTGAAGATATGCTACGGACGCAAGTAGCATATCCTCCACAATTCTGTACGATCCTATTAGACGGGGATCTACGGTTTAAAGTAGATTCGAACCACTACAAACATCCATGGCACCGTCGGGACTAGAACCTGAAACCTGTAGAACTGAGTGCCAGAGCGATAGCCACTCGGCTATCAGAAACATATTTAAATTAAAAAAATTTAAATAACAGTCTTGTTTATTAAATCTATTTTAATTTTTATCCACATATTAAGAATTACTACAGACAATAAAAATCACTCACGCAGCTTTAAACATGTACAATAAAAAAAAAACCGCGATTTTCATAGTGCAGTTCTAAGCATTATAATTTTTATTTTATTTTTATTCCAACTTTGACAAAAATATCCAAATACATAAACACCGCTGACATTTACAGAAATACACGAAACATCGTAAAACATTGCGTTTAAAATTTAACCACGTATTTGCTTACAATAGATTGAGAATAGCAGAACAGAGCCTGAAAGAAAGAAAAAAAAGGAACACCTGGCAATATGCGCGAGCAGCGCGCGTGCGTATTTTTTACACGTTACAGAATGGCAACGGGCGACCTTGATGATCCCGTGGCGCCATCTGATAGACGATGATGCAAGACAACCTCGAAGAATGGCCGTTGAAGCGTTTCACTGGCTCGGATGAATTATTGCAATATTGTTTCACGTGTAACGCTGCGTTTGAAGCTCGGTTTCTGTAATCCCGAACGCTTCCCGTATTTTCTTTTCACGGCGAAGTGTCGAAAACGGGATTTCATTCTTCCATTTTTGTCCCGATCGACCTATTTTTAGGGACGAATTATTCGAAACGCTGCCGCTTTGGCCTTCCATTCTGTTTTTTTGTTTTCGCCTTGTTTGTGATGGATGCCAGATTTTTTTGGCGGAATTTTTCATTTCGCTTTTCAGAGAAAACGATATTAAATTTTATTTATGGGCCGTAAAAAAAAAATAGTTTTCGCGCTTCTGTGGTTTGTTATTAATTCCGTGTTCTGAAATAAATATTCTTTGTGGATTTTTTTTTTTTTTTAATATTATTTACGTTATGATGCATTTTGTATTAAAAATTATTTATTTTTGTTCTTAAGAATTATATAATTACATTTTTAAACAATTTGAAAAGAATAAAAACTACGTAAACAGAAAATTATTTAAAAAAAAAAATTATTTTTTGTATTTCTAAACGAATTTTTTTTTTTTTTTAAATTTTTAAAAATCGTTTGTTTTATGTTGTCGAGGGAAAAAAAGTTGTAAATGTTTCTTTTTTTTTTTTTTTATTCTTCCATTTGGCTACAGTATTAGACTGAGATAGACGTAAACAGAAAATTAACAAATATATAATTAACTAATTATTATATAATTAATTAATAACAAAATTATAAAATATTCTTTTTTTGTATTTCTAAACGATTTTCCATTTTTAATTTTTTTTAAATCGTTTGTTTTATTTTCTAGTAGGAGAAAAAAAGTTGTAAATATTTCTTTCTTTTATTTTTCTATTTGGCAACAGTATTTGAACTGAGATATACTTTTCGTAAACAAATTATATCATCATTATATTGAAACTATTTTTCGTTAACGTTTGTTGATAGAAGAAAATATCAGTAATGGTAATCATTAGTCATATCATTTTTGAATAATTGTTTAAGCGATAACAATTTTATGGGAAAAATAAGTTAAATAGTAAAAATAAATATTAAACTGCATATTTACTATGTTGTAGAATAATGAAATTATTCATTAATTCTAAAAGTTTAATATATTTCTTGCTCGCATATTTTTCTTATTATCTCCCATTGTATTAATTATAATCAATCTTTTAGATTTGAAACAAATAACTTTTGACAAATAAAAAGGTTTAGTTTGGATTTCTGAGAGAAAAAGAATATTTATAATTCTTTTAGTTAGAAAAATAGAAGCAACATTATATTATTTAATTTTCATGAAAATTTTTTTCTCATCAACGTAAAATATATTAATTTAGTCATTTTCACTAACTTATATGTTCTTCAATAATAAGGGTTGAATTTAAAATGTGTGAAACTTGAAAATTTTTATATTATGCAAATTAACATAAATACTAATTTTGCATTGTTATTTATATAAACTGAGTTCTATTTAACCGTTAATATAGTTAATGTTATTACTGTTATTTTAAAAGAAAATACCCATAAAAAATTCAACATTTTTTCCTTTAATAAAAAAAAGTTTTATTTTTCTTAGGATTTTTAAAACACATTTACATTGATGTTTATAATGCAAAAACTTTCTGTGGCTGAAATATGTTATTTAATTTATTTGCCCAAATTACACAAGGCTTTTTGAGATTAGATTTGTTGATTTTAATAACTCTAAACCAATTATAGTAATAAGTAATGCCTTGTAAAAAAGAAAGCTTTGTATACATTCATATATAATGAAAATGATTTTAGTTTCTTCTAAAATCAATCGTTAAAAAAAAAACTGATCAGTTTTTAATATAATTCATTATGTATTTTTAAGAGCTTCACTATATTGTTATTCTATCATTCTTTGCGGTTTAAAATAATTAATTAGTAAATAACGTATAGTATGACTTGTTATGTGATAGAAAGGATGTTTGAATTTTTTTTTTTGTTGCAAGTATTCCATTTTTATAATGATTTAAAATTATTTTTTTACATTCTAAATTCTTTTATTTATGCAGTGCCTCAAAAAGTTTTCAAATGAACGTGTTATGTAAAAATTTTATCAAATAAAGTTATAAAACAAAAGTTTGATAATACTTTTACTTAAAAAATTTAAACACAATTTTTTTTCCTTGTATTACAATTTTGTTTTAATTGAGTAAATTCAAATTAAAATTATTATATCAATAATACATGATACTCGTATAAGAATAAATATTATTCCCAAAAAGTTTTCGCATAAGAACAGTTGGGTTCTATAAAAAATATTTTGATTGCTTATTAATCAACTTTTTATAATAATCAATTTGAATTTTAATAAAACTTTCTTTTATCGTTTTGGAATAGATTCGTGCTAATTTTTTTTAATTAATTCGACGCCATTTTGTTGCATTTTTCTTGTATTACAGAATTTAACTTCTGCTTTGAATAAATGTTATATTCTATTTTTAAATTACGGGCAAATATGTCTGATTAGGATCAAATACGATGAGAGAGGAATAATTTTATTAATTTATTTATAATTATAAAGCATCTGTAATCGAACAAGACAGTAACAGGATTTTTATCCTTATAGGACTTCGAATAATATTCGATTAGAGTAATATTGAATTCGAATTTTTTTTTTATCGTTTTGTAATAGATTCTGGATAATTTTTTTAGTAAATTAGACGCCATTTTGTTTCATTTTTCTTGTATTGCAGATTTTAGCTCCTGCTTTGAATAAATGTTATGTTCTATTTTAAATCGCGGCCAAATATGTTCGATTAGGTTCAAATACGATGACCGAGGAAGTATCTTTTTTAATTTATTTACAATTGTAAAGCATCTACAATCGAACATTCAAGACAGTTGCGGGATTTTTATCCATATAGAAGTTTGAATCTTTCTGTTAAATTTTAGTTTAAGATGTCCATATACATTTACTGATGATCCAGGGTACCATCAATAAATTAGAATTTACTTGATCCAGGGGATGATATGTACCCCCTTCCACACTATAATTCATCCACTGCAATGTTTAACAGTTAGTTTTTTTCTAATGCAGCTGGCAAACACTTAGACAGTTGTCTTGGATGCCTTAAGGCAAGCGCTGCACCGACGTTACTCACTTAGCACTACCCAGGAGGTGCGTGTAGCTTGAAGTTAAGTTACGGACGCGGAGTTACAATACCCCGCAACGCTCTACTATCTTGTTAGACCGGGACCTATGGTTTTAAGTGGATTCCGAACCACTGCAAACATCCATGGTAGCGCCGTGACTCGAACCCGAAACCTGTGGTACCAAGCGCTAGAGCGCTAGCCCTTTCTTCCTAATGTAATTTCTTCCTTTAAATTTTTATTAAACTATCTGTAACGGCATTATTTTTTATCATGTAATTGATCTGCCATTTCGCTTCCCTACATTAAATAATCGAGTATTTTATTATTACAAAAGTTACTTTAAGCTCTTAATAAACTTCCTTCTGCCATCACTTAACATGATGGCTGTTACACTATCCTGTTACAATTTACCAGGAAAAACTTATCAACCTATACTTCCTAATAATCAACTCTTTCACACAACTATTTAACCACAAATCTTCCTTCTATGGTCACCTACTTTTTTTACCTTTAACCATAACTTAAAAAACAGAACAGCGATTACGATTACAACAAACATTTACTGAATAAAAACAACACGGTGTAAAGATGCAAAAATCTGGACTTTATAAATAAAAAAATAAAAAAATCATGTTTCCTGTAAAAACAGTTTCCGCCAAGAGTATGATAAAAAGCAAATCTAGATTTCCTGTTTCCGCCCGCCTTTTTCCTGCAGACGACTTTTCGGGCTCCTAAAACAGCTGAATTCTGACTTCCGGAACTTAAGTCTTGTGGTGCATTTTTCTTTAAACAAGTAATATATATATATAAAAAAAAAAATTATGCCTATTCCTACTTAGGTCAACAAAGAAAAATTTTATTTTAGTTACTTTTTATTAAACAATTACAATTAATATAAATTTGTATTTACATATAACAGAGCGACAGACTTATATAAGAGAAATTTTTTTCTCCCATATAAAACTAAAATTAATTACAGTAGAACCCTCGATAAGTCGAAAACCTCCACAACTCGAAAAAGTTTTTGTTCCTTCCCTTCAAGCCCCAAAACCTCCATTATTCGAAATTTCAACCCTCTATATGTCGAAATAATTAGCTTGCCGCAAGCCATTTTGGTATATATTTTCCCTCCGTAACTCGGGAAAAAAAAAAAAAAAAAATTCGACCTCTGTATCTCGAACATTAGCAATGTTTGATTTTACAACCTTTACAACTCAATCATTTGAAATTATTTCGGAATTATTTTGATTTTTTATTGTAGTACATAATATATTTTTAAGTTGCAAATAAACATGTTTATTATCTCTAACTTGAATTTTTATTTATTTTACCTCTGTAACTCAAAATAAGTCAGAAAGAATCTAAACCTCTACAAGACGAATATTTCTTTACAAAATCCGCGTAAGTCGAAATCCTTCATAAGTCGAAAACTCTATAACTCGAATTATTTGGCGTCTCCCTTGAAGTTCGACTTACAAACGTTCTACTGTAATTAAATTTAATTACTGAATTAATATTTAAAAAAACTGTATTAATATCCAGTGTCATCCACTACAAGTTAAAAAAATGTATTTGAATTTGAGTGGATGAATCAAAAGTATTGTATGAACGATTAAAAATTTGAACAAGATATATATAGGGAGAGTGTGAATAATACAGTAGAACCTCTGTAAGTCGAACTTCAAAGGTGACGCCAAATAATTCGAGTTATAGTTTTCGACTTATGGAGGATTTCGACTGACGCGGATTTTGTAGATAAATATTTGATAAATAAAAATTCAAGTTACAGAGGTAATAAACATGTTTATTTGCAACTTAAAAATTATATTATGTACTGCAATAAAAAATCAAAATAATTCCGAAACAACCTTAAAATTAAAAATATTATGTATTAAAAAAAAAGTCAGTTATTATTATTTATTTATTATTTTTTTTTTATTTTTGCTTTAGACAGTTCGATCGTTCTGTATCTATAGCATTATCTAAGCTATTACGAGCAGAAAATTGTTTTTCTTCAGAGTTGCTATTTCATAGAATTGGTTATTCTATTTACTATATACCCATACATTGTTTTCTAAGAAACAATGACGTGCATTGTCGGTCAATCCTTAAAGTCGGTAACTTATTTTTCTTCGAGCTATAGAGGTAATTAATTTCAAATGATCAAGTTGTAAAAAAAGATTGTAAAATCAAACATTGCTAATGTTCGAGATACAGAGGTCCAATTTCTTTTTCGAGTTACGGAGGGAAAATAATACCAAAATGGCTTGTGGGGATTGACTCATTATTTCGACCTATAGAGGGTTGAAATTTCGAGTCATGGAGGTTTGGGGGCTTAAAGGGATGGGAACAAAAAAAAAAAAAATTTTCGAGTTGTGGAGATTTTCGACTTATCGAGGTTCGACTTAAAGAGGTTCTAATGTAACAGGAATTGAAAAAAAAAAAGCTGGAAATTTAAACCCCTAAATTACTATTGCGAAATTAACAGGGAAGTTGCATTATTTCAGATCTTGTCCTTTCCTGTGTCCATATTGGTTAATTCTTTAAAGTACAATGATTCCTTAACCTGAGATCCATGGATATTTTGAAGGTTGAGTTGAGTGGAGTTGAAGGTTGAGTTGCTACCGACTCTCACAAAGGTCGTTAGATTAAGAAATTTGTCGTTTAAGGAACGCTTTCGTAACTGCCACATGTGCGATTTTTATTTTTAATACAGACAATGCAAGACAGATGTTTCTTTTAGAATTAATTTGGCTAATGTAAAATATCCTTGTGGATGAAATGCGTTACATTAAATGATTGATTCGAATTTTTTTAACTCCAAATCTGTTATCATTAATTATTTTTAAAATGTTTCTAAACAATAAATAACCATTGGTTTTAAAAGACAGTTAAATGAAGAATATTTGGTTAATGTTAAATATTTTTATTATGAAATATTTCAATATTTGACAGCTTTTTATTTTATTTTTGATTGATAGGTTAGGAAATATTTTTAAAAAATGTTTTCAATCATTACGGTTTTCAAACTTTAAATCTGTTCTGATCAATTAGTTTAAAAAAATATATATCAATAATCAAAATAATCATTGGTTGTAAAAGACAGTTAAATGATACAGTAACAGTTAATGAGGATATTTGGTTAACGTTAAATATTTTTTTATTATATAAAATGTTTCATTATTTGACAGTTTTTTTTTTTTTTTTAGTTTTGATTAATAGGTTAGGAAATTTTTTTTTTTTTTTTTAATTTTTCAGTCGTTAAGGGTTATAAAAGACAATTATGTGATGAAATTTTTGATATTGTTTGGATTTGGATAACGTAAAATGTGTAATTGTTGTTGATGTTACCTATGGTTTTTATTGCGTCCTGATGGCTAATTGGTTAGTGTTCCGCCTTTAGTATCACTGGCTACAGGTTCGATCCTGGCAGTAGCATGCATGTTTGTGAGTGGTTCGGAATACACGTTGAATTGCAGGTCCCAGTCTAATTAACCTAAAATGGGCAAAAAATGATCGTAGAGCGATAAATCAAACCAAATATAATAAATATGGCTATAATTGCCGCATATGTGATTTTTATTTTTAATACAGAGAATGACAGGCAGATGTCTCTTAAGAATTAATTTGGTTTATGTAAAATATCCTTGTTGCTGGAATGCGTTACATTAAATGATTGATTTGTCTTTTTTTTAACTCCTGGTATCAATTAGTTTAGAAATATTTATAAATAATAAAAATAACTATTGGTGTAAAAGACAATTTAAATGAAGAATATTTGGTCAACGGGAAATGATATTTTGTTATAAAATATTTCATTACTCGACCTCTTTTTATTTTAATTTTTATTAATCGGTTAGAAATATTAAAGAGAAATTCTCAATCGTTAAAGGTTGCAAAAGACAATTATGTGATGAAATTTTTGATGTTGTTTGTGTGGAATTGATTTGGACAACGTAAAATATTGTTGTTGCTGTTGTCTATGGCTTTATTGCAGCCTGATGACCAATTGGCTAGTGCTCTGGTCTTTGGTACCATGTGTGTAGTGGCGTTTACATGGATGTTTGTGAGTGATTTGGAATCCAGATTGAACTGTAGGTGCCGGTTTAATTTGCCTAAAGTGTGCAAAAAGTATTTAAAAAAAAAACTTCAAACCAAACCAAATTTGGCTATATTGAAACTCAACTCATACACATTTGGCCACTTATCGTAGAAACAAGAAGAACGTATAAGCAAATCAAAATTGCAAAAAGGAAAAGCACGACATTGCGCGACATTCTTAACTCACCAAAAGGCCTTAAAAATAAGTGCTTCTAGTTTTTAAATTTTTGCCAAAGTTTTTAACCTTGCCTTGTTTAATTTAATTTGTTTTTAACAAGTTAAATGCTCTAAAGATAAAAATTTAAAAAGCTTGAACCACCCTAATAAAAGTCCGAATGATCAGGACATGTTTTCTCCAGTAAAGAGCACACAAATTACCATTCTGTTGTCAGTTAGGAGTCCATTCCCGAGCGAGTAGATGGGCCTTATTCATTTTCTCTGTCTTACATAACACACATATATCAGAATTAAAAATCCCTATAGGCCGGTCGAGTGGCTAGGAGCTTGGTACCACAGATTTCGGGTTCGAGTCCCGGCGGTGCCATGGATGTTTGTAGTGGTTCGGAATCCACTTTAAGCCGTAGATCCCGGTCTCATATGACTGTAGAGCGTCACGGAGCAAAGTCAGACTTCTACCTACGGGTGCTCCATCACAACAGAAGCTGCCCCTTTCCCTCCAACCATGAGTAGATCACTCATGGGATGTCCGTCCCGCACTGCAGGACACTGAGGATATGTCACAACAACAACAATCCCTATTTTGGCCAGATGTTTGGCCAGGAAGTCGTGTCCAATTCTTAGCCTGAAACTGGCAACAGCCTTTTAGCGAGTTTATCCACTAAATTTTTCCAGGCAACCCCGATTGGGTCCCAGATTTTCCCTTTGGTGTTAGATAACAATACACTAATATACGATGACTTAATTTTGCCCCGTATATGTAAAATATTGCTTTAATTAATAAAATGCATAATATTCGTTCTTTTCAATTTTGATATCTGTTAGGTTGATAGTTTTCAGTTAGTTATCATATGTTAGTTTTCAGTTAGATCATGTTACAAAAATCTATTATATGGTCAATTATTGTTGCAAATGTTTTACTAAAAACTGATGTGACTGAAGTAATAAAACAATATTTTTATTATAAGGATATATGATTCTACTATATTCAATTGTTTGGTTTAATTTTAAATTTGTTGTTATTAATTATTTGAAAAGTAAATGTTCTTTGATTAATCCTCAGTATCCTACAGTGTGGAACGGACACCCCATGAGTAATCTACTCATAGAAGGTGGGAAAGGGGGGGGCAACTGCTATTGTGATGGGCACCCATAGCTAGAAGTCTGACGTGGCTTCGTGTCGCTGAAGAAGGAGGGTAGTGCTGCTTTTCGTGGAAACTACTCCGCATTTGCGTATCATGAGGAGAAAACCCGGAAAACTTCCACCAGTTAGTCCGACTAAAGAGGCATGATGCTGAACATCAGAAACGCCATCGAGCCTCCTCGTTTTTGAAACAATATCTACAACAAAGCCGCCAAAGGATTGAACCTCAGCTCTAATGCTCACCAGCGGCACACGTTGTAACTGAGCCACGAGTCGGGCAGCTTTGTTATTATTGATTATTTGAAAAGTAACTATTCTGTTATCAATAACTGAAAAAAACAGTTCAATAAATGAAGAAAAATAAACGCAAAATTAATTATTTCATAACAATTAAATTGGATGGCACGAAATAATGTTATCAAGCCAGACTACAATCATCATGTTCGTTATTTCAGTATTTAGTATTTAATTATAGATGCTTTTTATGTAAATATTAAGTCATCAACGTATAATGCATAGTATGCATTAAAATGGCTTCTTTGTGAGTATAATAATATACTTTGTAGTATAATTTTAAATCTGCTGTTATAAAATCATTTTGAAATGAAATATCTCGTTTTCATCATTGATTGCAAAGATTATTCGATAATATGTCGATCCAATTGATTTGGATAATGTATTGTACTTTTTACAAAACGTACAGTGAATGTCATATTTTCTATGTTTAAGTATATCGTGATTTCGATTTCGTCATTTTTTATGCAAAATTGAACAATGACGCAATCAAGCTTGAATATTTCTTAAGAATTATTCTGACTAATTTAAAATAATGACATGTTCATTGAAATGCTGGAAACTATTAGTCATTTAATTTTTTTTTTTTTCATTCTTTGTTAACTGTTTGCCATTTAAAATTTTCCTTAATTTTGAAGTTCAATTTTTTTTTTCATTAATTATATAATTTGCTGGCATTACTTTTTTCACTGGTTTTAAACAGCGTATAGCTAAAAATACAGATTGGCCATAATTAAATTCACGCTATAGTCCAACCAACCTATGGAAAATGTGGAATAGTAAACATTCGGTTTAACGGCGGAAATGGATGAATTGATTACTTGTTAGAGATGCCAGTCAGATATACGATGCCCAAAGCTCCATAAAGCTTTTTTCTTACGAATTCTTCTGACTAATTTAAAATAATATGTTCATTGGAATGCTGGAAACTATTAGTCATTTAAAAATTTTCTTTGTTTGTAAACTATTTGTCATTTAAAAGTTTCCTTTGATAAGTTTAATTTTTTTGTATTTTTAATTAATTTTCCAGTTTGCTGGCATTACTTTTTTTCAATGGTTTTAAATAGAGTATAGCTAAAAATACAGAATGACCATAATTAAATTCACACTATAGTCCAACCAACCCATGGAAAGCGTGGAATGGTAAACGTCCGGTTTAACGACGGAAACGGTTAAATCGATTACTTGTTAGGGTGCCAGTCAGATATATACGCTGCACAAAGCTGCTTTAAAAAGAAAAGTATTATACTTAATGTGGGATTATTTTCAGCCTGGTTCCCAATTCGAGACGCTTACACGCGATTTAACAATCTTAATCGAATCTATTGGTTTTTACGAAGGTAGCGACTGCAATTCTTGCTGCAATCGGAATGAACTTGTACCCTCTTGCACACCTGGGACAACTTGACATATAAATCATGACCCACTGGAGGGCTCAGGCTCGAACTCGCTGGTGATGTTCGTTACAGTCATTCAGAAACAAGGAGAATTTATGACAATGTCTGTAAAACTTCCCACATCGATTGTCTGGTGGGAGTTTTCTTATTTTTTTCCCTCCAAACGACACACAAATGCATGGCAATTACCTCTAAAAATCATTATAGATCCCCCGATGCTCAAATAATAATAAAATAATAATAGATGATAAAATGAAAGTAGAAACAGATAACTTACTTATTCAAAAAAAAAATAATCGGAGACGATATACAGGTTACCCATACAATTTAGAATTTAATGTAAGAACAAAACGCATAACAGCAATCTTAAATTAAAAATAAATTGTAGAATTCCAAACGATTTTTATTTTATTGAAAAATATCTTTTTTCACTTTGAAATAAAATTGGTTTTTGGTTTCACCAGACGATTTTTAGAACAATTTTATATTATTTATTTATTTATTTAATTATTAGCACGTGAAAGAAATTTAAATAAATATTATTTCATAGTTTTTTTTATACATAATAAATAAATAAAAGTTATCATGGTAATTAATAGCAAATTTTATAAATTTCTATGTTTGCGTTCATAAAATTCTAATCAGAAATTCCATATGTGTTGTTGCCATATAAGTAGTCTGTCAAGGAGGAAAAAATTATCATAATTTTTTTCAAAAAAGTGTTTACTTATTAGTTTGCTTGTTAATAAAAAAGGCACAATGGGTTCTTAAAATGTAGGAAATCGGTATATTTCGATCGTAATAATTTAAATTTTGTTTATTTTAAATAATGACAGAACTTCTATAAAATTGTGGGTATTTTTTATTGAGTCAGTAGAAAGTGTATGAAATTTTTTCCACTTTCACATAATTAGAAATTTTTTTTCCACTTTCACATAATTAGAAAATTTTTTCCACTTTCACAAAATACAATACATCCTCTTTCTTGTAATTGCTTGATTGTAAAGATTATTGTAGTTATTGTAAAGTGTCAATTTTTTAATGAGAAGCTTAAATTTAGAATTTCTTTATTTTTAAAAAGAAAATTAAAATTTTGTAGGAGGAGTATTTTCTGCTTGAAAAGGAGAAAAAAAAAATTATAAGAATTTATTTGAAAAATGTGTTTATTTATTAATTTGTTTGTTAATAAAAAGACACAATGGGTCTTAAATGTAGGAAATCATTACATTTCTATCGTAATAATTTTAATTTTGTTCATTTTAAATAACGAGAAAACTAAAATAAAATCTATAATCTTCTATAATCATTAAGAATAGCTTGTAAAGGAAAATTAAAAAAAAAAATAATAAATAAACCAATAAACGATGTCGAAAGTGATCAAGGAAATGAAAACCCCGCTTCCCAAAACAATTCCTTATAATTTTATGGGTTACAACATAAAATTAATTTTTTGTCAGGATATTATTCAATAATCTTACGTGGAAATATAACATCTTTATAGAGAAAATATGAGAAATTTCTATTATTAATTTCTATGAAACGCAATCAATTCTGAAAAAACTAATTGTTAAACGTAATTGAGTAGGCGAAATATGAACCACTCTCAAATAACAATTGCCAATTAACGAATTCGTGATTTTTAATTAAGATATAAAAGCCCCAAAAGGCCTGCTCTCAGTTTACAAAGGATGTAATGAGAAACACGTTTTATATTATGATTTTCTAATGGGCTATATCAGGGGTGGCCAACCCAAATGGTCTTGTGTGCCACTTTGGAAATGCATCCTAACTCTGCGGGCCGCATATAAAATGATAGATTCCCCTATTCGATTTAGGCCCATTATAAACATTATTTTGGAGTGAAAATTGAACCATGATGAGTGATTACTTTTGTGCTTACTATTATCCTTACATGTAAACATAGTTAATAATTATAATAATGATTCTAAACACTTCTAAAGAAATATGAAACATTAAAAATGAAATATAAAAAAATATATAAATATAAACGAAAAAAAAAAAAAAAATGAAATCATTCCAAAATATTTATTTGACGAGTGCGATATTTGTTTTTCCACTCTTTCACTCAGTTTTTGCAAATCGATCTCAACTTGGCTGTTTGCCCATCGTAATTGCTGTTATGTTTGAGCGTGTTTTGTGTTTCGTCAATTTCATTTTCAAAAAAAAAAAAAAAAAAAATGATTCGCAGGTATAAGTTGAACCAAAAGCACTAACAACTGGAACTAAGAGTCTGGTTTGCTCTGCTATGAATAATCAACTCTGCTTATTAAGGGATGTCCACTGAGGTCACTTAAAGTGAAGCATAGAACTTATTCTATTAGATGTTCCAAGATACGCTCGCCTCATGAGTTCGCAGAATATAATTTATTTATTCTGCGAACTCATAACTGTAAACACATAAATAAAAACAGACAATATCTGTCACATATTCGCAAAAATATTATTTTAAAATCAGAGTAATTTTTCTCATCATTTCGACAGTTAATTTTTGAATATATGGATGCACACATAATGTATTTTTAATACATTGGTTTTCTATGAAATAATTATATTGGCCATTATAAAATAAATATGTTTTGTAAAAGTGTGATAAATCTCACGGGCCCCAAAAATATTCAAAAGCGGGCCGCATACTGTTACATCATACTGGTTTAAATTTTTTTTTTTTTTTTATTTTGAAACAGGATGCAAGTGAAAATTTAGTTATTAAGATGAAAGTTAATCATAAAATAGAATTTGATAAACAAATTAATAATATTGAAAAATTGAAATTTTGTTTTTTTTTTTATATTGAAGTGTTACACAGTATATAAATTTAAAAAGTAATTTTTTAATCTGGATCATTTGTATTAATAAAAATAATCAATAAAGGTTAAGTGTACTCTCTTGCAAAACAACCTATTTGTAAGAAACTTTATAGAAACAAAAACAAATTAAAAATACTATTCAACCTTGATTGATTAAAATGATTTTCAAATGCAGTTATTTAGGGTTAATCATTGAAACTTGGTTGGTCAAGGCATCGTTTTCTACCGAGTCAAATTAAATATCCTGAGGCATCAAAAAATTGTTCTAAAGATATTTTTTCGTTATTATTTTTAAATAGATTTACATGCATTTTGCCATATCTTTTAAAAATAAATAACAGTTTTAATTTTCAGAATATTATTTATTTGATGTCATTCACCTTTCGGGTAGCAGATGCAATTTAATTCAGTATATGAATAGGCTGGATTATTTTCTTCGCATTACAGAATCTTTTTTGGGGGGAAAATCAGGAAACAAAATTAGCAATTAACTTTTGAAATCAGCCTTTACAAAAGTATACATTATTGCAATATGGTGGTAACATCCTCAACATCATCGGTAACATCATCAACTTACAAACATCATCATCATTGGTAACAGCAACTTACAAACATCATCAACATCATTAATTTACTAACACCATTAACGTCATCAATTTACAAACATCAACATCATTGTAACAGCAACTTACAAACATCATCAACATCATTAATTTACTAACATCATTAACGTCATCAACTTACAAACATCAACATCATTGGTAACAACATCAACTTCAATGGTAGCAACAACTTACAAACATCATCGACATCACATTTACAAACATCGTCAACATCATTAATTTACAAACATCATGGACATCATTAATTTACAAACATCATGGACATCATTAATTTACAAACATCAAATCATTTACAAACATCAGTGACATCATTAATTTACAAACATCAGCAATACAAACATCATTAACATCATTGGTAACATCATCAGTTTACAAATATCATCACCGTCACTGGAAACATAAACTTACAAATGTCATTGGTAGCTTACAAACATCATCAGCTTACTGCCCTTTTGGTTTAATAATTACTAGAAATCATACTCTCGTGTCATTTTGAGCCTATCAACATCCATTTGAGGCTTCTATTAATTATGTAATGCACTGCATATACTTGGATTTCTTGCGGGTTGTATACAAGAATACACAGAATTAATATAACATTCAGCTGTGAATATAGAAATTGCTTTACATTCACAGCTGACTGTTAAAAAAATTCAGTAAAAGAAAAGCGTATGAATCGCTCCTTCTCAATGAAGAGTTAACTATTTTACACGAAATATAGAATAATTAATTGTTATACACAATAATTATAAGAATAAATATTTATTATCCACTTAATATATATATATATTTTTGCCATATGTACTCTCATTTTATTCTAATTTGGAGGATCATATAAACACTCATTTGAATAAATTTGTATTTGCTATAAATGAACTATTTGAATCAAATAAAAGTTGTTTCTCATTTTTGAAATCATGTAAATCTGCGAGACGAACAACGAGTTAAAAGCATCAATCACGAACATCTGCCGAAGTAAGAGCAGATGTTCTGCGTGAACCTGTTTCTTTCAAAACATTTCAAAAACAACTGTTTACTATTATTATTATTATTCAATTAACTCTTTATTTTCGCTTTAAAAAAAAATACATGTTTCAACAACAAATTAACACAGATTTCGGTACAAATAATTTTTGTATTTTTTTTTTTTAAGTGGTCTTTTTTAAGATACTTTCTTTACAATATATATATATATATATGCTCGACTCGTATATGTGGCAACGTGCGCCGCATTAGGGCGGAGGTTCCATTCGCTGGTGGCTTTTGATGTAAACACTGTTTCAAAAAACGTGGAGGCTCGAGGGCGTTTGGGATGTTCAACATCTTGCCTCGTTTGTCGGTCGGATTAACTGGCGGGAGTCTTCTCCTTACGATACGCAAATGCGAGGTATTTCCCCCCTAAAAGTCCTCCCGGAAACCATCACTCTCCTCCTTAAATGACTAGGAGCCAAGTCAGACTTCTACCTACGGGTGCTCCATCACAACAGAAGCTTTTCCCTTTCCCTGCTCCCCATGAGTAGATTGCTCATGGAATGTCCATCCCGCACTGCAGGACACTAATGATTAGACCCTCAAAAATATATATAGTTTCAAATTTAAAAATTTCAGTTTAATTATAAAAGTACATTTGTAAAAAAATATTTTAATTATCATTTTTTAAAAAAATATTCCTTTTCATTTTAAAATAGTATTTTCTGCATCTAAAATAAGGGAACTTAGTTCGCAACGCTTTAAGGAATGCCGAAACCGAAAGTTTCTGTATTTATTCCTGGAATGGGCCCGATAAATCTACTGGATGGAATGTCCTTTCGCCGAGCTCAAGAACGTAGAGAGAAAAGTTGTGAACCCCCAAATGTCCTCAGAGGTGGCATCTGGAGGTTCACATCCTTATTAGTTAATTCGTTCCAAAATTCTGGACCATCTGGGACTTGTTAATTCGTTTCATTGGTGGCAATATCTGCAATTCCAGTGTTATTCCGGTAATATGTGTTATTCCGACGTATGTGTGTTCCTATGTGTTAAACCTTTGAGCAAACTTTTCGGACGCTGGCCAAAAATCGAAAAAAAAAAAAAAAAAAAAAAAAAAAAAAAAAGTTTGGCGGGCCAAAATAAATTTGTTCTCAAATTTTAAAAACAATACACAAGTATTACGATTTAAATATGCTAATGAGATGAATGAAATTGCGATTTCGTTTTTAAAAGTTCCTTCTATTGAGGTTCGAAGTGAGATGGACTGATTCTAAGGAACGAGGCTAAATGCTCATCTGTCGGTCTACTTCTGAAATAATTCTTTCTAAGGTTCATAGTGTAAAACACTTGTTCACTTATATAAGACGAAGCAAACATAGCACTGATTTCCTGGGCATGCGATATTAAATTTGGGAAACTTACTTTCGATAATGATTTGTAAAACTCTAACTTTGGCATATTTAGAAACAACTGCTTGAGATGATTGTTAGATTTTAACTCAATTCTTTCAACCCGCAAATCTGACCTCACTGCTTCACAATTTAAGTGGAAAAGCATGGCAGAAATATCCAATTCTGTTTGAATGGCATTGGAATGATATATAAATATATATCTTTTAATTTGCCCCGAACCTGTTAATTGAAATTCTATCAGCTGGCCGGACAGAACCTTCCGCCGGGCCGTAGTTTGTCTATCCCCTGTGTTAAACCATGGGTACTGAATATACTGTATAATGGCACCATTATAGTAGTTAATGACCTCATAGAGAAATTTCAGAGTTTAAAAACAAGGTTTTGTAGAAAAACGACAAAAACACTTCATCATTGACAACAACATAACTTTATTTTCAACGAAATCTGAAATGTTGGTTCTGCCTTGTTAATAAAAATTCATAATAATAAAAACAATATTTTTTTTATGCATTTACCTATAGAAGGCTCAGGCCATCCACTACGAATTCATAGTTTTCCAATGAGAAAAAAATAATAACCACCTCTACAAACGACAGATTCACAAAGAATCTATAAATTGCTCGTTCACTTTCGAATCCCCTTCCCCTCACCATTTAAAAAAAAAAAAAAAAAAAGAATCCTCAGAGGGGATATCTGGGGTTTACAATTTTGTTAGTTAATTTCGTTCCAAAATTATGGAGCATCTGGAACATGATAATTCGTTCCATCGGTGACAATATCTGTTATTCCGGCATTATGTGTTAACATAAGTTATTCCGGCAATGTGTATTAATATCTGTTATTCTTGTTATATGAGTGTTTCTATGTGTTACACCAAGGCTTTACCGATTATGCTGTATAACGATACCATTATAGTGGTTAATGACCTCATGGGAAAATCTCAGATTTTAAGAAATGTTTTTTTTTTTTTTTTTTTTTATAACAAAACGAGGGGGAAAAAAACCTCACTATTAACAATAAAAATTATTAAATTTCAGATTTTGTTGAAAATAAAGTTTCATTCTGACTTGTTAATAAAAATTCATAATAATAATAAAAAAAAAAAAAAACGATATTTTTGTATGCAGTTACCTATAAAATTGCATTTAATGCATTAAAATTGCATTTACCAGTAAAAGGCTCAGGCCATCCACTACGAATTCATAGTTTTCCATTGAGAAAAAATAACCTCTGCAAACGACAGATACACAAAGAATCCATGAATTGTTCGTTCACTTTCGAATCCCACCGCCCATCTGGACAAAAAAAAGCCACCAAACAAGCTCCAGCAATTTCCATTGAGCCCAAGTTTATTGGACTGAGTGTAATGGCTCAAGATCAAAAGGTGATTGCCAGCCCTTTTAAGGGTTCAAGAATCACTGACCGAAGACCGGTATGGCCGGCAGAGTATAAAGATCTTCTTCCTTCGCACACAAAGAACTCTAAGGTGGCGAACTTGAAGGTTGGCCCTTTTTTTTCTTTCTTCTTTTCCTCCTTTGTCCAAAGATAAAAAGGTTCCAGAGGGTTCAGTCTGCCATGTGGGCTATTATCCCTTTCAGAATGCAATGGCCGTTAAAGCACCAGAGCCTGCAGTGGTGGAAATGGGTGTTGGTTGGAATTTTGCAGATGAATGTTTCTTGTGGATGCTATAATGCGAGCAATATGTTCTTTGCAAAAAAATGTTTTTACGCTTTACTCTGAACTATTTTTTATGGTGTCTTAATAGGAACAGTAATATAATATTGTCCTGAGAAGAAAATTGAAAAAAATATTCTTTTTAAAATTTAGCATTTATCCTTACTACTTTACTTTTTGCCAATCTGATTTCATTTTACAAGGTCGTATTTGATTCGTAGAAATATCTGTTGCCATTCCCTATTATGCAAATAACAATTTGTTTGTTAATGGTTTTTTTTTTATTATTACTTATGAAAAAAATAAATAACTAAAGGCATAAAATTTTCCAGAAATAATTTTTAAAAAAATACAACAACATATATATATATATATATATATATTATTTTGCATATTATATATATATATATATATATATATATATATATATATATATATATATATATATATATATATATATATATATATTTATTTTTGCATATATATATATATATATATATATATATATATGTATAATATGCAAAATAATATTAAAAATGAGTTTTTAGGAGTCACAATAAAATAAATTATTAATCAACATAATAGTAAATAAAAGCATAAATCTGAATGTCATTGCTTTTATTAAATTAATCTTATTAACATACTGCTTAATAAGAAAATTAGTATTATAATATTTTTATAGATAATTTTATTAACATATTGCTTGAAAGAAGAAAAAAATGTGTATTTTAAAAAAAAAATTGTAAAAAGAAGCAGCGGTGTTTGAATACATTGCACTTAAAATTGAATCTCATTTTTTTTTTTATGTATATATAAAAGTCACTTAATGCTAACCTTGTGAAAAAAAGAAAAAAGAATTTCACAACTTCAGATTTGATTCGTTGAATATTTTGTTGTTGCTGTTCACCAATATGCAAATAACAACAGTTTTTTTGCACCACGTAAATTAGTATTTTATATAGAGTGATTATTATATTCTTTAATGCTGATAGTTATAGTTTTATCATAGTTTTGATGGCCAAAACCATCTATAGTAATATTTTAATCTTTTAGTATCTTAGACAAAAATAGAAATTATGTTTTTTTTTTTTTTCCCCGGTCTTATTGGCAAATAATATTACATATATTACTTTTTACAAAAACAAAGTGTGGTAATATCATTATACTTTACATGTTTCATATCTATTTATTCAAAATATTTCACTAAAGAAGTTATTTGCATGACTAGATATTTCATCGTATGTAGAAAGCATGAAAAATGTTGCATTGTCATGATGAAATGTATTATGCAGCAAAATGTTTTCTTACGGGATGTGAAAACTCATTCCGTAAAAATTCTATTGCATAATTATTCACATATACATCTTCAATGTTAAAAAAGAATATCAGCAAAAAAATCTTGAACTATTAAATAATAACATGAATTCGTATGTTATTTAAGATTATTTTTTTTTTTTGATTTATTCAGAATAATATTTAAGAAAATTCTACAAAATGTTAATTGTTTGTTAAAAAAAATTTAAAAAATAAATTTTTTTAAAGTAATGATTTATTTTTCGAAACACATATACTAAACTATCGATCTTAATTCATTATCTGTTTTAATTTTAAATTAATCTTTTATTTTCTCAGTATATAACTTGTTTTTAATTTATTTAAATTTCAATTTATGTGTATGATGAAAATCATAGCATTGTAAGACTTGTACAATTTGAAGTTATAGATATTTTTATTAAAGCTTTTGCTCTATTATTTAATTTGGACAATTTAGTAGATTCAACATATCTGGTTTGGTTTGTCGCTCTACAGTCATTTTGTGCACACTTTAGCAGGGCCGGATTTTCCTATAGGCTAACTAGGCTTCAGCCTAGGGCCTCAAGATCAAGAGGGGCCTACATTCAAATTGTTAGAAAAATTAGAATTACATTATTCTAAAAGCAGTAAACACTGAATCAAAAAATAAGGAGAAATTCTACACATATGAATAATAAACAAACATAATAAGTCATTTACAAACTTAAAAACGGGAGGTGAAAGGGCCTCATAAGTGGAATAGCCTAGGGTCTCTTTTCATCTAAATCCGGCCCTGCACTTTGGCTAAACAAACCGGGACATACAGCTTAACGTGGATTTCGAACCACTCACAAACATCTATGCCCGCGCCAAGATTCAAACCAGAAGCCTATGGCACCAACGGTCAGAGAGCTAGCCAAGTGGCTAACAGGTCGTTGAACGTATTTTAGTTATTGCGCATAGGGGCCAATACGGATTAATGGCAATAATCTATTTTAGAAAGGATAGTTAGAAAGATAGAAATCTATCTCACTCCCCGATTCTATAGTCCATGTTGGACCATGGGCGTCTACCTACTGGCAGATTCCAAAGCAGGAGATTTTTTTTTTATTGAGTAGGGTTATCAGCCCTCTATCCTACGATCATATTAGACCAGGGCCTACAGTTTAAAGTGAGTTCCGAACCCCTACAAGCATTCATGGCACAGCCGGGACATGAACCCGAAACATGTGGCACCGAGCTCCAGTGCGCTAGTCATTCAGCCATCAAACCCCATTATATATATACACTGGTAGAAAAAAGAACCCCAAGAAGAAATTTGTTTATGACATGAAATTTAGGCAAAGCATTTGTCAAGGTAATATATTTATTTGATTAAAATTTCAAGGCAATGGGTTGAAGAAAGCACGAGTGAGATGATGGTATACTAATAATCGCTGTAATTTCTGATTTTGAATGGAAAGGTGAATGCATTGTGTTGTACATGTGCCATGGGCCATTTTGTGGGATAGAGTTCCTTGCATGTTGCACTTGATTATTCAAATCAGAAAAGGTCCGTACAGGTTTAATAATGTTTTTTTTTCTTCTAATGCAGCTGGCAAATAGACCGTGATCTTCGCCATAAGGGCTGCACCGATGTTACTCACTTTGAATTACCCAGGGGCGCGTGTAACTTGATGGTAAGCCACGGACGCTGAGTAACAACCCCTCAGCGCTCTACGATCCTGTTAGGACCGGGACCTACGGCTTAAAGTGGATTCCGAACCACTACAAACACCCATGGGCAAAGCCGGGATTTGAACCCGGTACCTGTGGTACCGAACGCCAGAGCGCTAGCCATTCGGCCATTGGGCCCCTCTGTTTAATAATGTCTACATGCTAGATGGGAAAAAAATATATGGCTAAGGAAACATGTAGACCACGTTGGATGACAGCAGAGTATTGGGAGCATTATCCTATTGGAATAGCACAAATTGAATTTTAACAACTACGAAGGTCGTAGCCTCATGGAATAGTAGTAAAAAATGACAGTACAATCGATTCATTCACTAGTTTGACATACACATTTGCTGTCATTGAGATGCTCATGCTTGAGATGTCATTGAGATTCATGTCATTTTTGCACATTTGTTTCCACACCATAGCTCCTTGTGTAGATTCAGTGTGTCCCCGATGCAGACAAATTGGCACTAAGCGATCACCTGGCCACCTTCTGACCAACATACGGCCATCAATGGCACCAAGACAGAAACGATTCTCAGCTGAAGATACAACAAATCCGTCCTCCCATGAGCTCTAGCTTGACACCACTGAAGTCGCAGATGGTGATGATTTGGAAATAGGAGAATTTAAATATTGGATTCGAATTTTTAGGATCCAGGACTCAAAATTAATCGAAATGCAGAAAAATAAAGTCTACGTAAGTTACAAATAGTTTTTAAAATAACAGATTACAAAAATATTTTGAAGAAAAGTAAAAAAAAAAATATATTAAGAACTGAATTTTTAAATGAATATTAAAATAAATGACTTCTAAAAATTCGGTACCATTAAAGATTGGCTGCAGATGCCTAAAAAAATTATAAGAAAAAAAAAAAAAAAAAAAAAATAAGAGAAACTTACTGAAAAACTTTGGCTAACGCAAGGAGGAAAATAAATTAAGTTATAAACTAAAAATTCAGAAAAACTAATCCTATACTAACAGGATCATACTGGCACGGGAGAATTGCTGAACGTGCAGAAGACTAAGGGTGTAGACACCTCCTTAAGGAGGGTGGAACTTGCACATCATTGGCTGGTGGGGGAGCAAGTTGGCGTACTCCGGCTTCTTGTCGATAATGTCCATGAATGGACCTTTAACTTTTCCAATCAAGGTACTATATTACAGCTATTGGTTGTAAATTTTTTTCCATCCGTCCAACAGAGCTGAAAATTGAAGCAAATTCTTTTCAGGACGAAGAAATTCTTGGAGTTTTTGTTAAAACCATCTTGTGCACACTTTAGGCTAAACCTGATCGTGTGGATTGAACCACCAACAAACATACATGCCACCGGGATTCTCAGGTGAAATTCTTGGAGATTGTTAAGACCAGCAATTTAAACTGGTCTTTGGTGGGAAGGTCAAGAGTGTTAAGTACTGTTGCAAATGAGAGTTAAGCGGCTACAGAACATGATGTTCGTGTTCGAATCCTGGCTGTGGATGTTTGTGAGGGGTTTGGAATGCACGTTAAACTGTAGGTCCCGGACTAATTAGCCCAAAGTGTGCAAAAAAGGACCGTAGTAGACACATCGGCAAAACCAAACCAAACAGAATGTGATATGAAAATCCTGTTCTGGGTTTTGTTAACTTGATGGCAGTTTGGGATCAGCTTTGGAGACTTGATATAACCTTTCCATATCCTCCTAAGTGACATTTTCCCCCAGTTTATGCTGTGGCCTGATGACCGTTGACTACCACTCTAGCCTTTGGTACCAAAGGCTTCATATTCAATTCTGGCGATGGTATGGATGTAACACAGTAGGTCCCGGTCTAATTAACGTAAAGTGTGCATAAAAATGACAGTATAGCGACATACCAAACCAGTTTATGCAGGTAGGTTTTAAATTAACTCAGCCGTGGGATAATCTTTTATAAAAGGGTTGGGCCTCAGTCACAATTCTCATGATAAAAGTAGCAGGAAAAAGCATTGAGTGGCCCATTAACGGTGATTGAACTTCTCAGTAAACAGGTAGGATGGTAGAAGTTTCGAAAAATTTTCGAATTGTTCTCGTTTCTGGGTAGAACAATCTGGAATACTGGGATTGAATTTTTGGTTTATTTTTTTAGTTTGGTTTTCGAGTAGGAGACTTTTGCAGGTGTAAAACTCAAATTGTGGAGATAGTCTTTGATTTCAGCTGTGCTTATGATTGTTGGAATGGTTTGAGAAATGCTTTAATCGGCCTGTTGAATTTCGTTGTAATTTGGAAGTAGTTGATATCCTTATTTCTCAGGAAGGGGATCAAGGCTTAATTTTATACTTCAGTGACCTGAAAAAATTTCAGGTATTTACTTAAAAGCTTTATAGACCTTTAATGGGGAGAGGATTTCCTTTGAGATGCCCATTAGGACGAACCATTAATGAAGACATTCTGACAGATGGCGAGGGCGGGGATGTTCTTCATCCTAATTGTATTTTTTCAGCTAGTGATTCAAATTTATTTTCTTTTGAAATGGGTTTCGCGGTCTTCACTGATGACGTACATTGCGGGTTTCGAATAACGTGCTTCTTTCTGGGAGTGGTGTAATCGTCGTGTTTGGTGGTGGGAGACGCTGGCCTTAAGTTGAGTTCGTGATTGTGGTTGTTGATGCAACTTTGTGCTGGACACAAATATTCCTTTGTGGGTGTTGTTAACATTTCATTTTGCTACCTATTCAGACAGGGCCTTCTGCCTCAGCTACTAATTAAAAATTTGTAGGAAATTCTAAGCAAGTTTCATACGTGTGGCATGCTTTCTCCGTATCTGAGATAATTCTAGATCTGGACCTGATGGCGAGTGACTAGCGTTCGATGCCACAGGTTTCGGGTTCGAGTCTTGATGAAATGTTTGCAGTGGTTCGGAAACCACTTTAAGTAACGGTCCAATGTGCCTATTAGGCGTAGGAAATTTGACAACTTTACCTTGTAATAAGTCAGCGACACAGAAGTTCAGTCACATTTTGCCTAAGGTGTTCCATTATAAACAAATGTCCCCCCTTTTTCTCTCCTTAAATAGACACCAACATGTGGTCATGGGACTTATGTTTTTGGGAATTTGTCTATCATTTACTAATGGGCTAGGTTGGTCATTAGAGTAATAGGCATCTGATAGGGAAGCCTACTGTGTTTTCTTCACTAAACACAACGAACTGAAATATTCTGTCCTACTGAGTTATTAAGGTCCTCTCCAGCTTAAAAGAGGAATATTTTATTCACCTCCCTCGTTGAGCTTCCAGGTGTACTTTTTTCAGTTCAGGAACACTACGCCGTTCTGCCTGCTGGATAGCGTTTTTGCGTTTCCGAGTTAATGGTGCTTGGTTTTAAAATCAAATAAGTGATGTCGATACCCAAAAACCATAAATCTGTAGGTGGGTGTTTATCCTTCTGTTGGGCTCAAGCAAGAGGAACGCAAAAAGTGAAAATTCCACTTCCCAAAGATACCAACCTTGAGTGTTCATTTAAAATTATGGTACCGCAACTTCCCTCTCCTCATCCTTCCTGGAGGCCTGAATGTGCCGAGTGGCTAGGCCGCTCTCTGGCGCTCGGTACCGAGCTAAAGGTTTCGGGTTCTTAAAATCCCGGCGTGTCAACGTCGCGGGCCATGGATGTCTGTAGGGCTTGGTTCGGAATCCACTTTAAACCGTAGGTCCTGGTCTGTTTAGCCTAACGTGTGCACAAAATGGCCGTAGAGCGACAAACCAAACCAAACCATCCTTCCTGACACTATAAAGGGGCATCTCCGACCACAGCTCTAGGCCTATTGATTAGCGCTCTGTCCTTTGGAACCACAGGCTTTTCGTTTGAATCCTGGTGGTGGCAGACATGTTTGTGAGTGGTTCGGAATCCACGTTAAACATTAGGTCCCAGCCTAATTAGTCCAAAAATGACCGTAGAGCGACAAACCAAACCACTCAGCTCTAGGTAAGCGGCCTGATGGCTATTTGGCTAGCGCTCTGGCCTTGGCTTCTGGTTTGAATCTGCCAATGGCATGGAGGCTTGCTAGCGTATTGGAATCCACGGTAAACTGTAGTTCTCGGTATAATTAGCCCAAAGTGTGCAAAAAATGACTGTAGAGCTACAAACAATCCACTCAGCTGTAGGCACGCGGCCTGATGGCCAATTGGCTAATGGGCTCTGGCCTTTGGTACCACAGTCTTCAGGTTCGAATCCTGGCGATGGCGTGGATTTTGTAGTGGTTCGGAATCCCACTTAAACAGTAAGTCCTGGTCTGATTGCCCAAAGTGTGTACAAAATGACCGTTGAGCAACAAACCAAACCAATGCTATGGTGAGAATTCTAAAACCTAAGTTGAAACAAAATAATAATACAATTACTAAAAACGGATTACAATATTTTTCAGTTACAATGTCAAAATCTTGCAACATTATTTACTATTTCTATATTTGCTTAGTTATTAGCTAACGGGAGTAACGCTATTTCTTACGTAAATGCTGCAAACATATTGGTCCACATAATTTTTCAGTCTTGACCTATTTAGCTTATCAAATTACGGAATGTTTGTTTACAGCGATCAACAAAAATACCCGAAAAATTTCGATGAATATGTGATTACCTTGAAACAATCTTTAGATCTTCACAAGCATCTGCAATGTGAATATTGATAGAGAAAAATAGTTTACACCTTACTAGTTAAAATTAAAAAAAAAAAAAAATCATTTACTATTTTACGGATTGGGTTGATTTTTTTTTATCCTTCAACTGATGGTTAGTTGTCCTCTAAAAAAGCGATTATTTTTTCATAAAAATAATTTTATCTTTCCACATGAATGTTTCTTAGCAGATAACGCTTACACAATCAAAAATGTTTACACGTGTCGTTCAGCATTAAAGCAGTTCAGTTAAATAAAATAAACACGTTATGTTGAGAAATGTTTAGTTTACAGCCTCTCACCTCGAGAGAAAATATATTTATCCCAAACCGGTGTATTAGTTGGCCTATAGACTCTCACCCGGTTTGGTTTGTCACTCTACGGTCATTTGTGCACACTTTGGGCTCATTAGACCGGCCCCTACAGTTTAAAGTGGATTCCGTGCAAAAGTGTTTCCGTTCCCTCACAAACATCCGTGCCACCACCAGGATTCGAACCTGAAGCCTGTGGGGCCAACGGCCAGAGTGCTAACCAATTGGTCATCAAGCACGCAGACTCGGAGAGGACCTATCTCTCGCGCACTCGGCGCATACCTGAATATCGGGTTTTCGGTTTAGAAGCGGAATCCTTCCACGAATCTATAATTATAGGCCTTTTAAATGCGTTAAATATTGTATGTGTATTGTGCGTGTTTGTGCGTGTGTGTAAATACAGCTGCAATTTCTGAAACATGCGTCTGAAGTTTCAACACAACCACACCCAGTTACAATTCCAGCTGCACAACCTGCACACTACAACCTCCTTAATTGACAACATTTCATAATATTGCATTTTTTCAATATTATTTTCACTTTTTAAATGCGAGAATATTTATATGCGAAAAATTAATCTATAAAATCATTTAAATGGTAATTTTTCACAATAGGAATAAAAACTGCAACCGTGCTTCCTCCTACACGCTGGCAAAAGTACCCCCTATGGTGTTCAGGAGAAATGGTCGGTTGCCCTCGCGACTTTTTCACTCAAGAGGAAGTACAGCGCAACCTGCGCTCCGCGGGGAAACATTTAATTTATAGTCTCTTATTCCAAGAGGAAATATATTTATTGCATCCCGGCACATTCGTTAGGTTATAGATTCTCACCCAGAGAGGAAGTATATTTTGTGTACCCAGCGCGTAGCCGAGTATCGGGTTTTCGGCTTAGAAGTGGAATCCTTTTTCACGAATCTAAACTTATCTTTCTTTAAATGCGTTAAATATTGTATGTCGCTAATTGTATGTGGGAGGTGTTTGTGCGTGTGTAAATAAAGCTGTGTGTTCTCCACCTTGTGCCTCAAGTAACTCAACCCCATCACACCCAGTTACAATCCAGCTGCACTCTACGTATATAATAATCGTCATCAGTAGCGTAACAGCCCCATGGTGGACCAAGGCCGTCTGCCCACTGGCAGATTTCTATACAGAGAGATGTTTTCTTTTTACGGGTAGGGGTTTCAGCCATACGCCCAACACTCTATAGCCATATTAAACCGGTACCTACAGTTTAAAGTGGATTCTGAACCACTACAAACATCCATGGCATCGCTGGGACTCGAACCAGAAGCCTGTGGCACCGAGAGCCAGAGCGCTAGTTTCTCCGGCCCATCCGGTCCCTACATATATAAGTTTAATAAAAATCATTACATTTATTTTCAAATTTCCTCTGGCCATTGGTACCCAAAAGTTTCAGGTTCGAATCCTTGCGGTGGCATGGATGTTTGTTGGTGGTTCGGAATCCACGTTAAACTGTAGGTACCGTTCTATTTAGCTTAAATGTGCACAATAAAAGATGACAGATGAGCGACAAAACCAAGCCAAACCCACATGAGTGACTATTTCAGTCTGAATAATATATCATCTGATTCAGCTTTGCTAAGACATAGTTTGTTAAAGATTAGTAAAGTAAATATTTCCTTGATAAGCTGTTCTGTAATATATAGTAAATATAATTTATTTTTTTAAAAAGAGATAAAACGTGATAAAGAGATTCTTATTTTACAGATTGCTATTCGTTTGTCATTTTAATACTTTTAACTAATTTATTTGGATATACATCAATGATTTAATTTCTTAAATTTTACTAATAATAATTGTTTACTTAAATAAAAATCAAAAAAAATATTTTCAAAATAAAAATTATTATTTCAGTCTTTAATTAAGCATCTGTATATAATTAAGCAGGTTACGATAAGGGTTGGAATTCATTAATTTTTTATATAGAGGTAAGTTAATTTATTTACAGCTTGTATTTATATAGTATATAACATACGCCTATGTTGTATATACATAATTGTAAACAATATAAATGTTACGCGAATGTATTCCGACATTTTATTAGGAAGTGTATAAATATTTACTGTTTCTTTTTTTATTATGTTATCATTTTATTTATTTTTACTGTATACATACATACAAAAAAATTGCAAAAAACATATGATGGCAATATACACATTTGTCAGGTTTAACTTAATATTTATTGATTTTTTTTTTTTTTAATTTTTATTTTGTTTTCCAATAATTAAACTATTTAAATCTATAAGCTGTTAAAATCTAAAAAAATTAATTAAACTGTTCTAGTGTACAATTTAGTCAACCAGGTTGTAAGTGGGCGCGATTGAGTTGAGATACTTGAGACACAAGTTTGAGAACTCACATCTTTATTTACACACTCTCAAACACCACACACATACTATTAGAAACATACACTATTTAACACATTTAAAGACATATAATTATAGATTCGTCGGAAGATTCCACTTCTCAGCCAAAACCCGAAACTTGGCTACGCGCAAGTTGCGCAAAATATAATTTCTCTCGGGTGAGAGTCTGTAAGCCAACTGACCATTTCTCCTGAACGCCACACGGGGCACTCTTGCAAGAGCGTAGGAAGAAGTGTGTTTACACTGTTGAATTAAATTATTTATATCAAATAAAAAGAAAAAAATTGCTAAAAAAATTCTAAATTGCTGCTGCAACAATAAAAAAAGGATGGTGATGTAAAAGGGTTCCAATAACAATATTAAATACAATAATATTTTTTTGTTCTAATGCAGCTGGCAAACACTTAGACAATTGTCTTAGATGCCTTAATGCAAGCGCTGCACAGACGTTACTCACTTTGCATTACCCAGGGGGCGCGTGTAACTTGTAGATAAGCCACGGACGTGGAGTAACAATGCCCCCACAACGTTCTACGATCTATTAGGACCGGGACCTACGGTTTTAGGTGGACTCCGAACCACTACAAACATCCCTGGCACCGCCGGGACTCGAACCCGAAACCTGTGGTACCCAGCGCCACAGCGCTGGCCACTCGGCCATTCAGGCCCCCAATACAATAATATACAAAAGGACATTTAATGTCACTAAGTAATGTTGTACTTTTCAGTTGTTTGTGTTCAGTTGTAGATTCGGATAATTCTTATTCCTTTACTGAGATCAAATTGTTTAACTTCTTTTTTTTTTTTTCATATTTTACTTCGCTTGTAACGTAATTGTCTTTTCTTGGTCTTAAATACAAAAGATAATATGATAAATTATGTTGAAAATGAACAGAAAAAAAAAAAGCAATACAAATTTTTTTTTTTAATTATATACTTGAATGAATTTAAGTTGCTGTTTTTCTTAATGAATAAATGAAAATGTTCTCTTTACACGAATCGCTGTTGATTGGTCAATTTGTTAGAATACGAAAAATTGGAAGTAATAATATTCTCCTCTACTTCGCTTACAGGTTAAAAGGTGTTTTGGGGGGGATTGGGGGAAAACATTTCGAAAAAAAAATCGTATTCAAATTTTTATTTTTAGAATGATTTTGAGTCAAATAATAAAATTACGCAGTTATTACTCATTATTATTATATTGTTGTCAAAAGACAAACAAAAAACTAAACAACAACAAAAAAAAAAAAAAAAAAAAAAAAAACCACAGGTTATTTATTTAGGTTGTATTAAATTTTTTAACGTAATATAAATTCACATTACAAAACTGGATTTGGAAGTAAAAAGTATACTTTTAATTACAAAAACTAATATTGAAGAATTGATAATTCTTACTGTTTGTATTAAAGTCGAAAAAAAGTCCTTTTTGATTAAATTTTGATTTGAAAATTTAAGATTTGGTAAATGAAACTAAAATGTAAATTAAAACAACCAATTTTAACAAGAACAAAAATAAATAAATAATTAAAATAACGGTTTATGAAAGTAGCAAACAAGCAAGATAAATGACGGTTTCTTGTTTACAAACTGGATTTAGAAGTAAAAGTATACTTTTTAATTAACAGAATTATTATTAGAGAATTGATAACTCTTATTCTCTATGTAAAAGTTGAAAAAAATCCTTTTTTTTGATTATATTTTGATTTGAAATTTTGAGATTTGTAAATGCAAAATTAAAACGATTTTAACAAGGACAAAAATAAATAAATGAAGTAAAAATTTATGAAAGTTGCAAACGATTGAGATATATAACGGTTATTTACAAACTGGATTTGGAAGTAAAAAGTATACTTTTAATCAAAAGAATTATTATTAAAAGAATTGATAAACTTTATTGTGTATATTAAAATTGAAAAAAAAAAAAGTCCTTTTGATTAAATTTTGATTTGTAAAATTTGAGATTTGGTAATTGCGAAATTAAAGCAAACGATTTTAACAAGAACAGAAATAAATAAATAAAATAAAAATTTATGGAAGTTGCAAACTATCAAAATATATAACGGTTTTTTGTTTACAAACTGATATAAAAATGAAGATTTTGATTATTAAAAGATAGGAAATTGATTTTTTCAACATTGTGCAACTTATTTTAATTTTGAAAATGTATTTCGCCAAAAAGTCCTTTTTTTTTATTACATTTCGATTTGAAAAATTTGAGATTTGTAAATGCAGAATTAAAACAAACGATTTTTACAAAAACAAGAATAAAAATAAATAAAAATAAATAAAATAAAGACGTATGAAAGTAGCAAACGATCCAGATATATAACGGTTTCTTGTTTATAAGCTGATATAGATATGAAGATTTTAATTATTAAAAGATTAGAAATTGTATTTTTTCAACATTGTGCAAATTATTTTAATTTTGAAAATGTATTTCGCCATTTGCTTCTTCAAATAGTTTTTTTTTATTACGCTTTGATTTGAAAAATTTTAGATTTGGTAAATGCGAAATTGAAGCAAACGATTTTAACAAGAAGAAAAATAAATAAATAAATAAAATAACGATTTATGGAAATAGCAAACGATCCAAAATATAACGGTTTCTTGTTTACAAACTGATATAAATATGAAGATTTTCATTATTAAAAAGATAGGAAATCGAATTTGTCAACATTATGCAATTTATTTTAATTTTGAAAATTTTGTTTTTCCAAAAGTCCTTTTTTATTACAGTTTAATTTGAAAAATTTGAGATTTGCAAATTGAAATTAAAACAAACGATTTTTAACAAGAATAAAAATAAATAAATAAATAAAATAAATATTTATGGATGTAGCAAACAATAAAGATATATAATGGTTTCTTGTTTACAAACTGATATAAAGATTCGAATTATTAAAAGATAGGAAATTGGATTTTTTAACATTGTGCAACTATTTTAATTTTGAAAATGTATTTCGCCATTTGTTATGCATTACTAATATACCTGTGACACTTTCCTAAATAAATTTAAAAAAATCAAGAAGGGATTCATTGCATAAAAACCGCACACAATTCAGAAACACATTATGAAAATGATTGCACAACTGTCGTAATGCTAGGGGAGGTATGATTCCTTCGATAAGAATGCGAGTTTAGTTTAGATTTATTCTTAAATATATTCGAGATCGAATTCTTAACTAGGTTCGTTTTCGCTCAAACTTATTTTAAGAAGAGAGGTAAGAAGTTTTATTTTTAAGTACCTATTTTAACAATTTCAATGTATTTGTTTTTATTTGTTTCAAAATCTAAATCTTTTATTTCTTCTATGTCAGAAATTTTATTTTTTGGTCTTTTCAAATGTAACTTTTCGTTTGTAATTGGTCATATTGGTTTAAGGGGGAAAAAATATATCTTATGTGTTCTTCGACTGTTTTAAGACCATATAGAAAAAGACCATTGACTGTTTAAGACCATGTTTTACGACCATATAGAAAAAAAAATCTTATTAAAGCATTCAATTTATTACTTTTTTGTGAATTCTCAACAAGGGTAGAGAAAAAGTTCTTTTCTGAAATCAAGACAGAAAATTATTAACTATGCCAAATTAGCTTTTTTTTCCCCAAAATTCCCTTTTAAAATGATATTTTTATTAAAATTAAAGGTTTAGAATTTAAGAAATATGCATCTCAATTCATTTTCCTATTAAATGGAGTTCATTTAAAACAAATTGAATGGAACAAATTTCAAACATAAATTTCTTAATTACAAAACTAGATTTGGAAGTAAAAAGTGTACTTTTAATTAACATTATTATTAAAGAATTGATAATTCTTATTGTCTATATTTAAGTTAAAAAGATTTTTTTGATTATATTTTGATTTGAAAATTTGAAATTTGGTAAATGTAAAAATAAAAATAAAACGATTTTAACGAGAAAAAATAAAAAAATAAAGATTTATAAAAGTTGCAAACGATCAAGATCTCTAACGGTTTCTTGTTTATAAACTGATATAAATATGAAGATTTTCATTATTAAAAGATTGAAAATTGGATTTTTCAACATAGTGCAATTTATCTTAATTTTGAAAATGTATTTCACCATTTGTTTCACAAAAAGTCTTTTTTTTTTTTGTGCATTTTGATTTGAAAAATTTGAGATTTGGTAAATGCGAAATTAAAGCAAAACGATTTTAGCAAGAACAAAAATAAATAAATAAAATAACGATTTATGAAAGATGCAAACGATCAAAATGTATAATGATTTCTTGTTTACAAACTGATATAAATAAGATTTTGATTATTAAAAAATAGGAAATGGATATTTTTCAACATTGTGTATCTTATTTTAATTTGGAAAATGTATTTTGCCAAATAGTCCTTTTTTTTTTTATTACATTTCAAGTTGAAAAATTATATTTAGTGAATGTAAAATTAAAGCAAACGATTTTAACAAGAACAAAAATAAATAAATAAAATAAAATTTATAGAAGTTGCAAACGATCAAAATATATAACGGCTTCTTGTTTATAAACTGATACAAATATGAAGATTTTGATTATTAAAAGATTGGAAATCGGATTTTTTCAACATTGTGAAACTTATTTTAATTTTGAAAATGTATTTCGCCATTTGTTTCGCCGAAAAACCCTTTTTTTTTATTACATTTTGATTTTTAAAAATTTGAGCTTTGGTAAATGCGAAATTAAAGCAAACTATTTTTATAAGAACAAAAATAAGTAAATAAATAAAATAAATATTCATGAAAGTAGCAAACGATCAAGATATATATTTACGAACTGATATAAATATGAAGATTCGAATTATTAAAAGATAGGAAATTGGATATTTTTCACATTGAGCAACTTATTTTAATTTTGAAAATGTATTTCGCCATTTGTTTATGCATTACTAATATACCTGGGTGACACTTTCCTAAATAAATTTAAAAATCAGGAAGGGATTCATTGCATAAAAATCGTACACAATTCAGAAACACATTTGAAAAATGATTGCACAACTGTCGTAATGCTGAGGTACTTTGATAAGAACGCGAGTTTTTAGTTTAGATTTCTTCTTAAATATATTAGAAATCGAATTTAACTCCTCGCAAAAGTAACAAAAAATAACAAAACGCTTCTCGCACCAAACTTATTTTAAGAAGAGAGGTAATTTAATTTTTAAAATTTAATCATTTCAATGTATTTTGTTCTATTTGGTTCAAAACTAAATTTAGAACGACATTTTATTTTTGGAAAATTGGTCATATTGGTTTTAAGGGGAAAAAAAAAGTTTAAGTTTTCTTTAACTGTTTAAGACCATATACAAAAAAATCTTATTAAAGCATTTAATTTATTACTTTTTGTGTATTCTCAACAGGAAGAGAAAAGTATAAATTTTCTGCTTTTGTAATCGAGGCTGAAAAATATTAAACTATGACAAATGATTTTTTTTTTTTTTTCTTTTGATTTTAAAAACGAAAATTTTAGTAAGCATTTACACTTTTATCTGATTAAATGACGATTCATTTAAAAACAATTTGAATGGAAGATATTTTAAAATAAAATTTGGAATTATAATTTATTTTTTAAAATTCAAAAACTAAGTGAGTTTGATACATAAAAATTTTATAAATAAAACTACTATTTGATTACTAACTAGCAATTAATTCGGATATTTAATTTAAAAATTGTTTGATAAATAATTTTTTTTTTATCAATGCAAAAGTCATATAAAGATAATGTAAATCGATTTTTATTTCATTAATTATTATATATCATAAAAAATGTATCCAAGTATTATAATTTTCTGTTTTAGTTTTATTAAATTTTTTAACGTAATACAGTTCAACTTACAAAACAAATTTCAAATGCAAATTCATAATACAAAACTGGATTTGGAAGTACTTTTAATTAACAAAATTATTATTAAAGAATTGATAACTCTTACTGTCTATATTACAGTTTAAAAAAATCCTTTTTTAATTACATTTTTGATTTTAAAAATTTCAGATTTGGTAAATGCGAAATTAAGACAAACAATTTTAACAAGAGCAAAAATAAATAAATAAAATAAAGATTTATATATGAGTTGCAAACGATCAAGATCTATAATGGCCTCTTGTTTACAAACTGATATAAATATGAAGATTCGAATTAATAAAAGATTAGAAATTGTATTTTTTCAACATTGTGCAATTTATTTTAATTTTGAAAATGTATTTCGCCATTTGCTTCATCAAAAAGTGCTTTTTAATTACATTTTGATTTGAGATTTGGTAAATGTGAAATAAAAGCAAACGATTTTTACAAGAATAAAAATGAACAAAAAAAAAGATTTATGAAAGTTGCAAACGATCGAGATCTATTACGATTACTTGTTTACAAAAACTGGATTTGAAGTAAAAGTATACTTTTAATTAACAGAATTTTTATTAAAGAATTGATAACTAAATCCTTTTTTATAACATTTTTATTTGAAAATTTGAGATTTGGTAAATGTAGAATTAATACAAACGATTTTAACAAGTACAAAAGAAGAAGAAAAAAATACTGATTTATAAAAGTAGCAAAGATATATAACGGTTTCTTGTTTACAAAGAGATAAATATGAAGATAATAGATTAAATTTGCTCTCTATTAGTGAATGTAATATTAAGCAAGAGTTTTAATTCTCAAATAAATATAAATTTCAGTTGTCGATTCTTCTTTTTAAATTTGTTTCATTTTTATCGAGTAATAGCAATTCTAATTCAACCGTGACTTGACTTAATCCTTCGAAACAGGAAAATCAATTTGCGCATGTGCAAACTTTACATTCTGGTTTGAAACTCCAGAACCTATATATTTTGAACATAATACTTCATATACAAAAACAGAATTTTGTGGATTTATATATATTCATTTTATTGCTAAAAATTACAATTGTTGATTATAGATAGGAAAATAACAATATGTCATCTTTTTATGTATACATGTATAAACATTTTTACGACCAACGGCCATACCATGCTGAATATACCGGTTCTCGTTAGATCACCGAAGTCAAGCATCATCGGGCGCGGCCAGTACTTGGGTGGGTGACCACCTGGAAACACCGCGTGCCGTTGGCACCCACAAAATTTGGGACCTGAATGGCCGAGTGTCTAGCGTTCTGGTGCTCGATGCCACAGGTTTCGGGTTCGAATCCCGGCGGTTCCATGGATGTTTGTAGTGGTTCGGAATCCACTTTAAGCCGTAGGTCCCGGTCTTCTGACTGTAAGAGCGTCACGGAGCCAAAGTCAGACTTCTACCTAATCATCATAACAGAAGCTGCTTCCTTCCCCTTCAATCAGGAGTACATATGGGCTCGTGGGCTTGGCCAGCCAAGTGGGATAAGAAACAACAACAACAACACATTTTTACAATATTCTTTGCGTAAATCATCTTGAAAAATCTGTTGTTAATATTGCTAAGTTTTAAAACCTTGAAACTGCGTCACTGCGTATGTATTCATCGATCGAAACCAACTTAATCGATCAAAACTGTTCCGTACAGGACAGGTACGGCTTATTGTGCGCATGCGCAAACATCGCTTTCACAAAGACTGGAAACGCATGCGAAGTGGAAGCTTTTAAGTCACGAATACTTAATGCAAAATATGTTTTAAAATCATCTAATTTATTCAGTTAAAAGTCTATTATATTTTTAAAAAAAAATCATGACTCAAAGTGGAAATACAAATGCTATTATAACCAAAGTTTTTTGAAAATAAATATAAAAAACAAGTAATATAAAAAAAAAAAAAAATTTTAAAGTCAATTCCTACTTTTTTTCACTCTATTGCAGAAAGCCCTTCATAAATAATTTTCATTCATTTTTTTTTTTTTTTAAATTTATCTGACGCCATCTATTGGTAGATACATGCCACTTAAATCTTAAAAAAAAACTAAAAATTAATTAATTTAATTTAATGAATGAATTAATATTTCAGAAAATTACATTAATATCAAGTGTCATCCACTACAAGTTTAAAAAAATGTATTTGAACTTGAGTGGATGAATAAAAAAGTATTTTATGAATGGATTGAAAAATGTGAACAAGATATATAGAGGGAAAGTGTGAGCTAATAGAAGGAATTGAAAAAAAAGGAAAATATAAACTAAAGAAATTACTAGTTTAGGCCGATATACAGGTTACCCATAAAATTAAAAATTTAATGTAAGGGCAAAATGCATAACGGCAGTCTTAAAAATTAAAATAAAAAAAAAAAAAATAAAAACTCTAGAATTCCAAACGATTTTCTTTCCTTGAAAAATCTCGTTTTCAAATTGAAATAAAAATTTTCTTGCTTTCACCAAACGATCTTTTAGAGCAATTTTACATTATTTAATTATATAATTATTAGCTCGTGAAAGGAATTTTAATAAATGTAATGCATAAAAAATCTCGTGTAAAAAATGAAAAATATTATGTATGAAAAAGCTCGCGAAAAATTTAAATAAATCAATAAGAATAGTTCGTGAGAGAAATTTAAAAATAAAATTAATCCACAAAACCAAAATTAACGAATAAGAAATACTGACAGTTCAATCCACTGGCGGCTGTGTTGCAGACACTGTTTCAAAAAGCGACGAGACTCGAGGGCATTTGTGATGTTCAGCCTCTTGCCTCGGGAGTAGGACTACCTGGTATGAGTTTTCCGGGTTTCCTCTTATACGATACAGAAATGAGGGATAGTTTCCGCTAAAAGTCTTCCAGGAAGTCACTGTATTCCTTCTTCATCGACTTGCAGCTAAGTCAGACTTCTACCTACGGGTGCTCCATAAAAAACAGAAGTTGCCTCTTTTTCCATCCACTCATGAGACTTCACGTCCTGATGGACAATTGGCTATATCTCTGGCCTTTGGTATCACAGGCTCCAGGTTTCGAATCCTGTCCATAATTCCTCTCCGGGTGAGGTCTATGGCCTGCTGACCAATTGGTTAACGTTCTGAACGTTGTTTGTTAGTGGATGTTTGTTAGTGGTTTTGGAATCCATGTTAAATTGTAGGCCTCGGTCTAATTAGCCCAAAGTGTGTACAAAATGACCGTAGAGCGATAATTCAAATCAAATCAAGTCAAACCAAACCAAATCAAACCAAGTCCATGAGACCACTCGGGTTCATGGATTTGGTCTAAAATTTTGCCTATCTATTCGGCCAATTGGGACAAGAAAAAAAAAAAAATTTATACACAAAACTTATTTTATAATGCTTTGTGTATCACACATTCCTTATTGTATTTTTTTTTTTCTCTTCTTACAATTAAATAATTTTTATTGCAGACGCAGTGAATAACGCTTTAAAAATTGAAGTCATTAAAATATTCCCCGAAAATATTCCCCCGATTTTCCAATGAATCATTATTTAAGACGTACTCTATATTATGATTTCATCGATTGAGGATTTTTGATTTCATTCGTTAATAGGGACGTTCATTTGGAAGTTTTCGTTTTTACTGTTTCAAAGTAGTTATTATAAACTAGTGACTCATCCAGGCTGAAACTAACAAGAGTTTCGTCGTTAGAAAGCTCCAAATAACTTGCGTGAGGTTGTGCAAACCTATTGCACAACCTCACGTAATGAGGAAACTGAAACTGATAAGATGGGAACTTAACTAATACTTTTAACATAAACATTTACCTTTCATCCAACCACAATTTAGTTCACTATTACTTACGTTCATTTAAGCTCGAGAAGTTTGTTTTGTTTGCACGAAATGTGTTTTCTTCTATATTTTTGATCATTAAAAAAAAAATATATATATAGTCTTCTTGCGTAAAAGGAAGATCTCTTTATTTTTAGCATAGGTTTGGAAATTAATTGCAAAAAACTAAATTAATTTGTGGTTTTGCAATACAAGAAATTATAATTATTAAAATAACTGCGAAATATTAAAATAATTAATTAATAAATAATAATTATTAAATAATAATATCATCATCAAGATTGGCGCAACAGCCCCATTGTGGGCCAAGGCCGTCTGCCTACTGGCAGATTTCGAAACATGGGATGTTTTGTTTTTACTGGATAGGGTTATCAGCCCTACGCTCAACGCACTACAGCTATCTTAGACTGGGACCTACAGTTTAAAAGTGGATTCCCAACCACTACAAACATCCATGGCACCGCCGGGACTCGAACCCGAAACCTGTGGTACCAATCGCTATCCACTCGGCCATTCAGGCCATAAATAATAATATATAATCATTAAAATTATAATTATTAATATCCCGGTGGTGCCATGGTCCTTTGTAGTGGTTCATAACCCAATTTTGCGGTAGGTGCTGGTCTAATATGATTTATAGCATTGGGGTAGGGCTGACAACCTGACCCGTAAAAAAAGTGAGCGTCACGGAGTCAAGTCAGACTACCTACGGGTGCTCCATCGCCACAGAAGCTGCCCCCATTTCCCTCCTTCCATGTGATCACACGGGTTTTCTTGGATTTGGTCTTCATGTTGTTGCCTAACAAGTGGGAAAGCGGCCTGATGGCCAATTGGCTACCGCTCTGTCCTTTGGTACCACAGTTTCTAATCCTGGTGGTAGCATGGATGTTTTGAGAGTGGTTCGGAATCCACATTAAACTGTAGGTCCCGGTCTATTTAGCTTAACGTGTGCACACAAGATGACCGTAGAGCGACAAATCAACCCACAAACTACCAAGTGGGATAAGAAACAACAACCCCCTGGTGTAAAGGGATTTCATAAATTTTACGCAATAATTGAAGGTAAGACAAAAATTGATAAGATGAACTTGTTTTAGATACTCGTAGGTTCGTAAATTAAGGAACAACTGAAACTGATAAGATGGGAACTTAACTAATACTCTCAAATTTAATGTAAGCGTATACCTTTCATCCAAGCACAAATTAAGTCCAATATTATTTTCGTAAATTTAAACTTGGAGAAGTTGGTTTTGTTTACTTGAAATATGTTTTTCTTGAATATTTTTGGTTATTAAAAAAAAAGCCTGCTTGCGTATAAGTAAGATCTCTTTATTTTTAGTTTAGGTTTAGAAATTAATTGCAAAAAATAAATGAGTTTGAGGTTTTGCAATACGAGAAATAATATTCATTAAAGTAGCTTCTGGTGCAAAGGGATTTCATAAACTCAAGATAGGTTCGTAAATTAAGGAACATTTGAAACTGATAAGATGGGGACGTAGCTAAGATAACATAATTGTATACTTTTTCATCCAAACACAAAATTAAGTCCAATATTAGATCGTACATTTAAGGTCGGAGAAATTTGATGATTAAAAAAATAGCCTTCTCGCTTAAAAGTAAGATCTCTTTATTTTTAGTTTAGGTTTGGAAATTAATTCAAAATAAATTGGTTTGTGGTTTTGCAATGCAAGAAATATTTTAATGATTATTAACTTCTAGTGCAAAAGGATTTCATAAATTTTTCGCAATTGAAGTTACAACAAAAATTGATAAGGTGAACTTGTTTCGATTGTATTATAGTTTACTACTTTTCACAGGCACAAGTAACCGCAAGATAGGTTCGTAAATTAGGTTTAAAGGAGTTTGTTTTATTTACGCAAATATTATTTATTTTCAATATTTTTTATCATCAAGAACATATTTTTCGTGCATAGAGGTAAGATCTCTCTTTTCTTTTTTTATTCTATGAAATTTGAAAATTAATTGTAAAATAATTAGTTTAGAATTATAGAAAACGAGAAACCAAAAAATCATAATAATAATAACCGGCAAAAATAAACTTCTGATTATATTCAAAACTGATTGCACAATTTTACGTAATGAAAATAGAACAAGAATTGATAAACTGAATTTGAATGTTTTCTTCGCAACACAAAAATTCGTAAAATTAGTTAAAATTAGTTTATTTGTTTTCGTAAAATTAGTTTTTAGAGGAGTTTGTTTTATTTTACAGAGCTAAGAAATATATTTTTTTGCAACTTTCAGTCTTTTTTTTTTTTTTTTAATTGTAACAGTTAAAAAAATGGTTTTAATTTTTTACAGCTTTTTTTTTTTTTTTAATAACAGTTTAGATTTTTTAATTTTTAAAGCTTTGTAGCTTTTAATAATTTTCAGTTGTCATTATTTAAAAAAGCATTATTTCAAAATAATATGTTTGTGATTATAGTATTATAGTAATTTATCGGTACTTCATATAAGAAAAAAATATTTATATTTGCGAAATTATACAAAAAAATGTTATGCTTTTTAAACTTACGTTATTTTGAATTTAATTAATGTGTGGAAAATCATATTTTAAGAAATACTTAATACACTTACCATAACCTACAGAACGAAAACTTTTGCACATTTAGTTCTCGATTACTAATACAAATTAATTATAATGTATGCTTATTGTAATAAATATTTTGAAAAAAATGTATTTTTCATTTTGTATGATTATCATACAAAATATAGGTATAAATTATCATACTTAAATGCCATTATCAACTATTAAAAAGCAGGCACCTGAACGGCCGAGTGGTTAGAGATTTGGCGCTCGGACCACTAGGTTTCGGGTTCGAATCCCGGCGGTGCCATTGATGTTTGTAGTGGTTTCCGAAATGAAACCGTAGGTCCCGGTCCTAATAGGAAGAGCGTTGCCGGAGGCATTGTTACTCCGCGTCCGTATCTTCAAGTTACACGCGCTACCTGGGTAATGCGAAGTGAGTAACGTCATGCAAAAATGCCTTAAGGCATCCAAGACCAATGTCTAAGTGTTTGCCAGATGCATTGGGGGAAAAAAAAAAAACTATTAAAAGCAATTATCATATTTAAATACAAATTATACATACAAAGATATTTTTTGTCTTAAGATCTGACGTAATTTAAGTATAAAAAAATTGATATCTTTGTTAGGAAAACAAAAAAAAAAAAATTTGTCAATTTAATAATGTATTTAAATGTTTTCTTAATAAATTTTATTTTTATAAAAATAAAATTTATTAAGAAAACATTTAAATGCATTATTATTAACAATTATTTATTTATCAGCTGCACATCATTAATGTTTACTTTTATTATTCATAAATAAATTTTATCTTTCATTATTAAATCAATAATAACATTTAATTACATTATCGAGTTTTTGATGGCCGAGTGACTAATGCTCTGTACCACAGGTTTCGGATTCAAGTCTCGGCTGTTTACAGTGGTTAGTTATCTCACTTTAAACAGTAGATCCCGGTCTAATATGACTATAGAGCGTTGGTCAGAACTATGGAGAATAGGCTGACAACCTTAACCAGTAAAAAGTAAACATCTCCTGTCTCGAAATCTGCCAGTAGGCAGACGGCTTTGGCCTACCATGGGATATATTGCGCCAATTAAGAAGAAGAATTACATTATTAATATTTTTCTCTGGCCGACATTACATTATATTTTTCTCTTCTTTCTGACTCAGTGGCAACGTGCGCCGCTGGTGTGAGCATTAGGGCGGAGGTTCAATCCGCTGGTGGCATTGTTGTAGATATTGTTTTCAAAATGAGGAATCTCGATGGCGTTTGTGGTATTCAGCTTCTTGTCTCGTTAGTGGGACCACCTACCCGGAAGTTTTCCGGGTTGTTCCCGTACGATACGCAAATGCGGTGTAGTTCCCCCAAAAAGTCCTCCCGAAAGGCACTAGCCTCCTTCTTCAACGACACAGAGCCAAGTCAGATTTCTACTTACGCCTTCCCATCACAAACAGGAGTTGCCCCTTTTTCTTCATCCATGAATAGACTATTCATGGGACACTGAGGATTAATAACAAAGGTTAGAATTCACAACAATATATTTTTTTCTAATCTCTATTTCTATACGTATTTTTAATTCTATACGTATTCATATTTTTTTTACTAATTTCTATTTTAAATAAGTATTTATTAAAAATACTTATGTATACCGTACATCCATAAGTATTTTAAATTAAAATTTATAAAAAATTAGCTATGAAATGCAAGATATTTTTTTTTTTTTTTTTTTAAATCTAAAATTAAATTTTTTTTTTCTCCCAGTTACAGTGGAAGGATATAAAAACTCATGAAAACTTTTTTTTCTCCACCTCCAACCGTAAACAAATCTACTTTAAGCATTTATCATTCCGCATATCAGCCTAACTTGTTTTCAGATCTGCAGAGAACTGCCATTTGTCGAAAGCGTGTTTCATAAGAGTGTTTTCATCACATCAAAGTTGTCGATAGTTCCAGTTTCGGTTAAATCCAGTTTAGCGTCTAAAACATTCTGTGCAATACTCAGTACAAACCGATTTTCCTATCGCAAGTCTTATTTTGTAAATATTTCCGGTTGTTTTTGTTGGGGGACTCTGCTTCATTCGTCATCTCCCGTATTTAATATTGGTAAATGATGCTAATAATAAAAACCCCGATGAATGGCTAAGTAATTTTTCACATTGACAAATTTTAAACGGTTTTGTTCATTTTTTTATGAAAGTGGATTGTAAAGGATTAAAAGTACTTTAATTTTGCAGTTTTTAAAATTTTTTTTTTTGTTCTAATGCAGCTGGCAAACACTTAGACAGCTTGGTCTTGGATGCCTTAAGGCAAGCGCTGCACAGACGTTACTCACTTTGATTACCCAGGGGGCGCATGTGACTTGAAGATACGGACGCGGAGTAACCATGCCTCCGCAACGCTCTACGATCCTATTAGGACCGGGACCTACGGTTTAAAGTGGATTTTGAACCACTACAAACATCCATGCGCCACCGGGACTCGAACCCGAAACCTGTGGTACCGAGCACCAGAGCGTTAGCCACTCGGCCATTCAGGCCCGCAGTTTTTAACATAGAATAGGTCATTAGCAAATTCAACTTTGAAATAACCTATTCTTTTGAAATTTGACGCATACACCTCTTTCGTATTAAATTATACTGTTGAACTTGAGATCGTACGGCCCAGTATTAAAATGCACAGCCTGATGTGCGAATCTGCTGGTAGCGTGCGTTGCAGTCAGTGCTTTCAGAAACGAGGAGACGAAATGCCGATTGAGACAACTTTAAATGTCCGTCAAGCCTGCATGGTTGGAATTTTCTGGGTTTTCTCTCATACAATATGCAAATACCAGGCAATTTCCTAAAGTCCACTTACCTATTGATGAGCAGTTTGGGGCATACATATGTGGAACACGAAATTCATATCATATTTGTATATCATATTTGTATATACAGATGTATAAATAATAATGATAACGGCATACAACCAATTATTTAAAAACATGAATCACAAGAGTTTCCTTTGGAGTGACTTAATGAAACGAAGACGATTGACGTTAACCATAGAGTAGAAATAAAATAGAGTACGTCCCCCTATTCTAAAGGAACAAAAATTTAGGGGGTTTCCCTTTTGAAAAGGAACTCCTTTTCTTACGAGAGCATCGCTCCTTGCCTCCTTTTCCTTACTAAAGATGGGATCCTGATGGCCGAGTGACTAATGCTATGGCGCTCCGTGCCACAGGTCTTGGGTTCGAATCCTGGTGGTGGCATGGATGTTTGTGGGTGATTCGGAATCCACTTTAAACCGCAGGTCTCGATCATACTTGGACTGTAGAGCGTAGGGCTGACAACCCTACCCGGAAAAAGGAATACAACTCTTTCGAAATCTGGCAGTAGTCAAACGGCCTGGGCCCATCATGGGGTGGTGCGCCAATGAAGAAAATGGATGATGATTAAAAATCCCGATGTCGACTTCAAATTAATGGTAGAAGCCCCAAATTGCCGAGGCTCTGAGATGTTTGAGATCTTTTTCCGGGTAGGGTTGTCAGCCCTACGAGCTACAGTCATATTAGACCTGTACCTACGGTTTAAAGTGATTCCGAACCACCCACAAACATCCATGCCACCACCAGGATTCGAACTCAAGACCTGGGGCACCGAGCGCCAGAGCATTAGTCACTCGGCCATCAGGCCGCCGAAACAAGGTTATTTTGGAACGTGTTTTGTGTTTGAACAGTGAGTGCTTTTTATGGAGTGTTAGTGCAAAATCGCTGCATGAGTTTTATTGTATTTCTTTCCTAAACGAAGCGCGAAAACCAGGACATTAAACAAAAGTTGAAAACTTTATTTCCACGATGAACTACCGCCGCAACGGTGCTTCTGTAAATCGAAAATTAAATCTGTTGTAAAACAGAATTAAAAGGCGTGTTAAGAAAGGTGTCGGTAGCATCAGTTATATGTAGTGTCTGAAAACAAAGTTTATACTTTGTGATCAGGGGGTCTGAATGGCCGAGTGGCTAGCGCCCTGGCGCTCGGTAGCACCGGTTTCGGGTTCGAGTCTCGGCGGTGCCATGGATATTTGTAGTGGTTCGGAACCCACTTTAAACCGTAGGTCCCGGTCTAATAAGATCGTAGAGCGTTGCGGGGGCATTGTTACTCCGCGTCCGTGGCTTATCTTCAGGTTACACGTGCCCCCTGGATAATGCAAAGTGAGTAACGTTTGTGCAGCGCTTGCCTTAAGGCATCCAAGACCAAACTGTCTAAGTGTTTGCCAGCTGCATTAGAAAGAAAAAAAAACTTTGTGATCAGAAAAATCTGAGTAATTGATCTAAATTATTGTGAGTAAGAGTTGTTTGATTGTTAATCCACATTATATTATTAATCCATGCAGAACATAATAATATATTACACAGCATGAATTAGTAATATTAATCCATTCAGAGCTCAATAATATTAATCTATTCTGAACGTAATGACATTAATCCAGTCCGAGCGTAATATTAATCCTTTATGAGCGTAATATTAATCATCCATACTGAGAGCAATATTATTAAGCCATGCTAAGAGTTGCAATATTAATCCATGTATTGATCCGCTTACATCGAGGGTTAAATACCTTTATGTTTTAAATAAAAGAAATCTATTAAATAAAAGGAAACAAATACAAAGATGCATAAACCCATCATTGATTCCGTAACTAAGAACACAACTTTATTACTCTTATTTAAACATTTTTTAAATTACCTAATAATAATATATTAAAATGTATGTAAAGAATAAAAACAATTGTTACCATTATTAATAATTCAATATTTTTTTTCTCCGATTTATAAATGCTATTTTTTAAGAGAGAAGAAAAACACTTTATTATCTTTTAAAGAAAAAATGAACCTTAATTTATATTAAATTTGAAAACTTGAAATATTTTAAACCAATTTAAAAATTTTTTTTTTTAAACGGAAACAGCTTAGTGTAGAGAGGTAACTGCACCAAATTTGTGTATTATATGGGAAGAAAACTTTAAAAAAACCCATTAGGTGGGATCTAAAGCACTTTATACACGTTATTACAGCTGCCATATTCTCGTTTTTGAAAAGCAGTGGTTGCAGCGTGATGACCAATGCGCTACAAGTCGAGCTTTAAACTAATTCAACTTTAAATAAATTGTCGGCTACTTTTAGTATCTTTTTGAAGGAGTGATGGGAATCGAACTCATAATTTTTCCCTCTGAATGCATTTGACAGTTTTGAGACATATAAGAAATATAAACACCATTTGTGGTTCAATGCATGTCCGAATAGACCTGGGCCCTATTCCCTTCAAGCAGGGTGTGTTACAGCTATTTCTTTAAAGAACGAGGCGATTCGATGGAGGTTCTGATAGCAAGGAGTTTTGTTGTTGTGCCTAATCCTCAGTGTCCGGCAGCACGGAACGGACACCCCATGAGTAGTCTACAAATGAATGGAGGGAAAGGGGCCGCTTCTGTTGTGGATCAACCGTATATAGAAGTCTGACGTGGCTCCGAGTGGCTGAAGAAGGAGGGCAGTGCCTTCCAGGGAAGATCTTTAGCGGAACTACCTCTCATTTACGTTTGGGGAAATCCCGTAAAACTCCCACCATGTAATCCGACTAACGAGGCAAAATGCTGAACATTTCAAACGCCATCGATGTTTCTACAACAATGCTACGAGCTGATTGAACCTCCTCTCTAATGCTTGTCAGCGGCCCATGTTATCACTGAGCCACGAGTCAGGATGGGTTTGATGTGTCGCTCTCCGGTCATATTGTGCACACGAGGGTTAAACAGACCGGGACCTGCAGTTTAAAGTGGATTCCGAACCACTCACAAACATCCATGCCATCGCCAAGTCAGGATGGGAGTCGAGCATGGAGTTTTTGTTCTCCTTAATGAGGAGGGAGATAGTTACCTCCGAAAGATTTTCATAAGTTCCAATAAATATGCTCTGCATCCGTAATATACTATCTGGAGACCAAAGTCCTGGTCCTTGATATAAAAAATAAAATATAATAAGTAAATAACTCGTGAGAGCTGATATTTTTTTTTTCTCTTTGGGATATATTTTAAATTGAATGAAAATATTTATCTTGCATATTTCCCAAGAGTTTTATCCCCACTTTTATCATTATCACTTTTATCATTATCACTTTTATCATTATCACTTTTAGTTTTAGCTTTTGTTTGAGTTCCCTCGGTATAAACATTTCAAGTTAAAAAAAATAAATTACCTAGTTTCTACATTATCTTTACACTGGTTAGATTTTCATTTTCCCCTCTAATTTTAAATATAAGAAAGCTTTTCTGAAATTTTAGAAAATTTGTAAATTGACTCATATGTTTTTAATGTACCATTCACAAATAGTATGCAAGATAAATTAAACATTGCACATAATTGTAAAGTATCTTATTGATTGACAAGACATTTTTTCCCCTTAAATAGGTGAGTGAGAGTCTCTAGGCCAAACTAATGCACAGGATTGAGTTGAATTTATTTCCTCTCGGGGTCTGTAAACTAAACGTTTGAATGCGGGAGCGCCGATTGCATAGTACTTTCTCTTGGATGAGAATCTTGAGGCCTACTGATCATTTCTCTCGAACGCCACAGGGGGCGCTGTTGCAGTGCTAGGGGGAAGCATGGTTACGAGATTTAATTACTTTATTAGCTAAGTTTACTACTTAACATAAACAAAATCTTTTTGCGTAAATGAATAGCTGAAGAAGGAAGCGGCACTTATAAATGAAAAGTTTTATTTAGGACTACAAGAAGAAAAAAATTAGGACACACTTATCTAGGCTTTTTTAGGCATCATATTTCATATTATCAGGCATATTTTTAGTTATAATTGGTGTAGGATTAAAAATTAAATACAGTTCATATTTTTGTATGATTTTTTTTTTTTTTTTTTTATGAAACTGTAAAAACTTTTTTTTTATTAAGAATCAATACGCATAATTTTTTTTAAAGAATGTAACAGCTTAAATCTATTTTCGGGTTCTAGATAATTCTCGCCATTGGAATATCCCTAATTGCGGTGCTTTTTTTTCTATCCTTTTCCTACTAGCTAATATCCTGCTTGACTTCTCAGGAAAGGAAATGGGAAAAGGATGTTGCGCTTCTCTAAATTATGCTGACTGTCGTTCATGCTGATTATCTGGGAAAATTGTCTGAAATCGATATTTGTTTTGCTTAATTGTTAGTAATAGGGAAAATTATTTTGGTATATTCAAACACATCCTGATAAGATATGCAGTTTAAGCTTTTTGAATATCTTAAGAGGAGGAGTACAAAAGACAACGAAAAATAATACGATTATTTGCTTTATATTGATTTTTACGACAATAATTATGACCTCTTTTCTTACTTATTATTTTAATAAGTTATGATTTATGATGAAAAAAATTTTTTTTTTATAAAAATCTATTTTTTTTAATCCCTTTATGTATTGTGGCTTTCACATGAATAAAATTTTACCATTGAGGTTAAGATGAATAAAAATTAAAATGACAGTTATGTTTTTCTTTTTGTACATTTGTAGGCCCCACGTTTCTCTTATGCAGGCGGCCTGATAGCCAATTGGCTAGCGCTCTGGTGTTTTGGTAGCATAGGTTTCAAGTTCGAATCCTGGCGGTGGCATAGATGTTTGTGCGTGGTCCGGAATCCATAACGTTAAACTGTAGGTCCTAGTCTATTTAGCCTAAAGTGTACACAACATGACCGTAGAGCGACAAACCAAACCGAACCAGTCTCTTACGCATACTAAAAGGGCCACTCATAGATGAAGATCGTCTTTCATGGACTTGAGGTATAAATGTTTCGCATTTATGTGTAGTATGAAATAAGACCCTAAAAACTCCCATCAGCAGCTTGATTATAGATGCGAGACAATTTACACGCTTACTAGCATAGAGTCTTTTCGCTTCTGAAAGCAGTGACTGCAATGGTCGCCTTCACTCCAGCAGATTAAAACATGAGTTCTCTTGCATCCTAGCTACGCACGTTACCACTAGCACGACCATCATGCTTGCAGATAAATGTAATGATGGTTCCTGGTTCGAAACTCAATATTGGTTAATTAGGTACGCTTTAAAACACAAAAAATGGTGCTCATTTCATCATAAACTGTCTAACCTCTTCACGTGCAATAAGAGCGACTAAGATTCTTCCCTTAGTATATGTAGTTATAAAAGAAGCTATTTTTCTAGTAGTGTGAGAATGAATAGTTCTCATTTTAACCACCTTAATGGATCAATTTTTGATTTGGTTTGTCGCTCTACGGTCACTTTTCTTTTGCATACTTTGGGCTAATTAGACAGGGATCTACTACTTAACGTGGATTCCGAACCACTCACAAACATCCAAGTCACAACCAGGATTCGAATCTGATGTCTGAGAGCTAGCCAAATAGCCCCCAGGCTTGCAAATCCATTTTTATTTTAAATAACGTTTTCCTTCAGAACACATTTTTTTAAAACTAAAATTGAAAATATAATTCTTAATGATGTATTGCTGTTGATATCACTAAAAATGCATTCCATTCCATTCTTCCATTCCAAATAATACATAGAAGCAATCAGTAACACGCAGATATTCGTCCATCTTTTGAGTACTGAAAGGATATAGAGTCAAATGTCTGTAAGACAGCATGTGAATCACGATAGAATGACTGTTCCCTGACACACGAGTGAATTTCGTGTTTACATAACAATATTAAAAAAATTAGCACCATATTCTAATTTTACACCAGAATTAAAAATTAATAACTCGGAGTACTCAGAAAAGATACAAATAGGGGATACGAATATATTCGGTTTAACTCTTTAATGGATTAAAAGCATGTTTCGTGTAAGTTCGCATATAGCATCTTTAAATCAATCTAGTTTTTTTTTTTTTTTTTTATTTCGTAATCCCGACTTTTGCCATTTTAAAAGGCTTCTTTATTTCTCCAACCACAATTTGTATTACAGGTATTTCAATTCACATAAGTACTACTATTACTCTGAACTCTTTGCCCTGTGGAAATGGTCTTTATTTCATTTTCGAACAGCAACACGAGTCTTGTGGATTTATAATCCTTAGCCCGAAAGCAATCCTCCTCCTCAACATGGTCTTATTGGTCAATCCCCACAACCATCCTATTTCAGAAATCTAAAACATTTCCTTTTTTTTGCAAAACCTTTTCTATTTAGTGTCGGTGGTAACCGATGATGATGATGATGGCGTAACTCGCAATGCAATATTTTCGATTTTATTAAAAAAAGAATCCTTAATGATATATTGCTGCTGATATCACTAAATTACATTCTATTTTACCCATTTGAAATATATATATATAACGAATAATAAATATAAGCTCCCACAATCAATCAGTTATTCGCAGATCCTTGTCCATCTTTGGATACTGAAAAGACATCGAGTCAGATGTCTGTAAGACAGCTTGTGAATCACGATCCTGTAGCCTGTTCCCCGAGATATGACAGTAGGAGTGAACAATGATAGTAGGAGTTACATTACAATAATAAAAGTAGCCCCATATACAAAAAATTAATTTTCGCTCCAATTAACTCGTGATATTCCGAAAAATACATAAGAGATACGAATAGACTCAGGATAGTTTTGTAATGGATTAATTAAGCTTCTTATATTTTATATGGATATATTAATATATATATATAATATATGGATATAGTATATACATATATTAAAATAATTATACAGTGTTCTAATAAATCTATCTACTTTTTTTTTTTAATAGCGACTTTTACCATTCAAAAGGCTTCTTTATTTCTCTAACTAACGCATAATAATTTGTAACGGATTAATGGATAATGGATAATTTTGTAATGGATTGATTGAGATTCTTACATTTTATATGGATATATTAATACATATATATATGTATATAATATAAGGATATATTAAGATTCTTATATGGTGTCCTAATAAATCCATCTGCTTTTCTGCTTTTAAGTAATCGCGATTTTTGCAATTTAAAAGGCTTCTTTATTTCTCCAACCACACCTTGCAGGTATTTCAATACACATAAATACTATTATTAGTCGGAACTCTTTTCTCTGTCGAAATTGGTCTTTATTTTCTTTTGCGAATTGCATCCCTCCTGTAACACGAGTCTTGTGGATTTATAATCTTGATCCCGAATTTTTGGTCAATCCCCACAACCATCCCATTTCAGAAATCCAAAAAGCATTTCCGTTTTTTGCAAAGCTTCTTCTATTTAGCGCCAACCGATGATGATGATGATGGCGTAACTCGCAGTGTAATATTTTCGATTTTATTGAAAAAAAGAATTATTAATGATATATTGCTATATATATTATTGATATCACTAAAACTACATTCCGTTTTACCCCTTTTTGACATATATATATATATATATATATATATATATATATATATATAATATTAAGATTCGATATGGTGTCCTAATAAATCCAGCTTCTATTCTTCTTTTTACGTAATCGCGACTTTTGTCGTTTAAAAGGTTTCTTTATTTCTCCAACGACACCTTGCATGACAGGCATTTCAATTCACATAAATGCTATTATTACGCGGAACTTTTTGCTCTGTCGAAATGGTCTTTATTTTTTTGCTTGTGGATTTATAATCTTGATTCCGTAAGCAATCATCCTCCACAAGATGGTCAACCATCCCATTTAAGAAATCCCAAAGCATTTCCTTTTTTGCAAAGCTTCTTCTATTTAGCGCCAACCGATGATGACGTTGATGATGGCGACGCAACTCGTACTGTAATATTTTCGATTTTAGTAAGAAAAAGAATTCTTAATGATATATTGCTGCTAAAATCACTAAAAATGCATTTCATTTTTACCCATTTTGACAAATATATTTGACAGGACTTCGAGTCAAATGTCTGTAAGACAGCATGTGAATCACGATCCTGTAGCCTGTTCCCCGAGATATGATAGCAGGCGAGAATGCGTGCTTACACTACAATAATAAAAATTAGCCCCATGTACAAAAATTAATTTTCGCTCGAGTTAACTCGTGATATTCGAAAAGATACTGTACGCAGGAGATACGAATAGACTCGGGATAGTTTTGCAATGGATTAATTATATATATATATAATATATGGATATATTAAGATTCTTATAGAGTGTCCTAATAAATCCATCTGCTTTTACTTCTTTTACGTAATCGTGACTTTTGCCATTTAAAAGGCTTCTTTATTTCTCCAACCACACCTTGCATTACAGGTATTTCAATGCACATAAATATTATTATTACTCGGAACTCTTTGCTCTGTCGAAATGGTCTTTATTTTCTTTGCTTGTGGATTTATAATCCTTATCCCAAAAGCAATCATCCTCCACAAATTGTATTATTGGTCAATCCCCACAACCATCCCATTTAAGAAAGCCAAAGCATTTCCTTTTTTTGCAAAGCTTCTATTTAGCGCCGGTGGTAAGCGATGATGATGATGATGGCGTAACTTGGAGCCACTACGAGTTGCGAAATTTCCTGAGACGCCTTTTTTTTTTTTTCTTTTTTGTTCATTCTTTTTTTCTTCGCAAAGCATCTCCGAGAATGATTCTCCCGTTTTTGTAGCACAAAGAAGATGTCTCAGTGGCGCCCTTTTTCAACAGTTGCGCAACCCCTCGAAAAATCCTTCTTGCGTAACCGTATCCGCACACTTCCTCTTTTTGTTGTAAGCTCAACTTCGATAACTTGAATTTCGATAAGGGTTACAGATAGCGACAGAAACTCAGGGTCATAGCCGCGAGCAACTAAATCTCTGTTGAAGTGTAGGGAAAATAAAAAAATAATAAAATAAAATAATAACCTGCGTTATTTAGAAAATACTGTTATATAAGCATTTAATAATTCATGAGCATGTCTTCGTTTTTACTATGTATATGGAAATATGAATTTTTTTTTCTTTTTCACTTAAGATGTCTTGGATCTTAGCGGAGATAATTTATATCTTTAAGAGACTTCATTTGACTCCGTAATAAAATTTTTTTTTTTTTTATTAAGTATAATTTTTCAATAAAAAGTTAAGACTTGTAATAAATTTTTCGCTAGGATAAATGATAGAAAATTAATTCAAAGAGGCTTTTTCTACATCTCAGGTAATTTATTTAAATACGACCAAGTAATACAAACGTGGGTTATCTTAAAAATAAAAGATGGACTATAAAAAAATTTAGATACACGTACAGAACTAGAAATTTTTATTCTTCTAAATCGTTTTGGCTTGATAAGTGCGACGATCATTTTTTTTTTAGAAAGAATATTTATAAAAATGTTTTAATCCATAATATGGGACCTTCAGAATTCGTAATTCATAGAGAAAAATATTCCTAGAGCTCATAATATGGGACCTTCAGATATTTTCACCTGTGGCGCAACAGCCTCAGGGCCGTCTACCTACTGGCAGATTTCGAGACAGGAGATATTGCCTTTTACAGGGTAGGGTTGTCAGGTCTACGCCCAACTCTTTACGGTCCTTTAGACCGGGACCTACAGCTTAAAAGTGGATTTCGAACCACTACAAACAACCATGGCACCGGCGGGACTCGGACTCGGAACCTGTGGAACAGAGCGCCAGAACCGTAGTCATACGGCCATCAAGACCCCATTCATAAATTGACAGAGAAAATATTCCTAGAAATCATAATATAGTACTTTCAGAATTCATAAATACACAGAGAAAAATATTCCTACAACTTTAATATGGGACCTTCATAATTCGTAAATTAACAGAGAAAATATTTCTAGATCTCACAATAAAGGACCTTCAGAATTCGTAAATTTACAAAGAATAATATTTCTAGAGCTCATAATAAAGAACTTTCTTAAATTCACAGAGAAACATATTCCTTGAGTTCATAATATAGGACCTTCAGAAATTAGTGTAAGACGTAAAATAGTGAACGAAAATTTTCTGACTAACCAGCATTTATGTTATGCAGATGTTAATAAAAAAAACCGATGTGATCCAATGAAAATCAAAGAAAACTTCCATTTCTAATATTACATTCGCTTTACTCGAGACTCAATGCCAAAATACTAGCGTGCAATTGGGTTTAGGTGAGGATCGTAACTACTTACAGAAATTAACGGAATTTTCTAACATATTTTTAAATATTTAAGCGTAAAAGAAAACAAATTAACATTTTTCTTAAGATTCATTTATAAACGGAGATTAAAAAAAAAACATTTCAAGCATTTCCATTTATACTAGATACCTATTGTGGTTAAAAATGGAAAAATGGCTATTGTGAGTAAAAATGTCCCTCATTGATAATGAGGCTTTTCTTTTAGTTTTCTACACACTACGCAATTGTGGGACAATTAAACCTAAACGTCCTCCCCTCATCGCTATTGGTGGGTTGTGTGTTATATGTTAACGGAAAATGAGTAAGACGATATTCAATCAAAACAAAAATATTGTAATCACTAAAGCACTTGATTAAACAAATCACATTTTCACTTAACACATTGAAGATGGTTTGCAGTGTAGGTATAGAACCTGAATTCTCGTATATTTTTTGTAAATATTTAACACTTGAAAAACGGGAGACGTGAATTCCCTTCTTATATTTTTCATTTGTAGGTGACGGGTGACGGAAATTCATGTTATTTGCAGAGCTGCCAACCATTATCGAATGTATGTTGTCGGGTCTAATCCTTAGTAGCGGGACGGACACACTATGAATAATCTGCCTCTTTGGATGGTGGAAAAGGGGGGCAACTTCTGTTGTAATGTTTATTATATTCTGTTCTGCTGTAACTTCCGTGTAATTGGGACCTGATGGCCGAGCAGCGCTCTTGTACTCGGTTCCACAGGTTTCGGGTTCGCGTCCTGGCGGTGGCATGGACTTTCGTGAGTGGTTCGGAATCCGCTTTAAACAGTAGGCCCTGGTCTGTTTAGCCCTCGTGAGCATAAGACGACCGTAAAGCAACAAACAAAATCTTTGTAATTATCCGCATAGGCTTATCGTATAGGAGAAAAACCCGTAAAACTCCCAACAGGTAGTCTGATACACAAGGCAAGATGCTGAACATCCCAGACGCCCCTCGACTCTCCCCGTTTTTAGAAATAAACAATGACAGTGTCTATCAGCGGATTGAACCTAAGCCCTAAGGGGCCGGATTAAGATATTTTAGAAGATAAATCCTTATACTTGTGAAAAACATATTTTTTATACATTTTTATTTAAACGCTTATTTTTATCCAAATATCATTCAATGAATCTATTTATTATAGACTGTATATTAAAGTATAACGTTTTTGTCTATTGGACATCTTAACTGTATTTAATGTGGAATTTTCTGAGATATTTTTAAATATATAAACGCAAAAAGAAAGCAAAACTAACATTTTTTTCTTAGATTTTTATAAACCCAGATTTTTTAAAAAATACATATATACCAACATCTCCAGGTAAAAGAGAAATGAAAAATCCTATATAAAAAAAAAAGGTATGGTAAATAACGAAAACGAGGATCCGATGGTGCAAGACCGAACAGGTGAAAAAGACTTGTAACTGACATAGATACGTCCCTCTTCCTGCCCGACCGAAATGAGATAATCAATTGAGATCAATTGGCGAAACTTCTGCTCCTGCACCTGCTACTCTGTTCTACATCTACAATCTACTGCACAATCTTTTTTTTTTCTTTTCAATTTTCCGGTTCCCCCTTAGCTCACCGTAATGTTTATTATAAGATCCTCTATTTATGAAAACTGCTGAATATACTGAATGAATTATATCAGTCATTTTTATGAAATATACATTTTGTTTGTCATTCGAACTGAACCGAGATAGTAAGAAATAGAGTGTTTCTTTTTTAATGTTCAATATCTTATAACGCTCTCGATTCGTGACTCAGAGGAAAATGTGCGTAGGTAGAGTGAGTGAGGACCGAGGTTTGAATCCGAATGTGGGTATCTATTGCAGTCACTGCTTTCAGAAGCAAGGAAACTATGTGTGGAATGGAAATTGTGGAAACTATGTGGAAATTGTGACAATGTGAAGATTGTGATAATAAAGAGATTGTTTGGATTGGCTTGTAGATTTACGGTCATTTTGTGCACACTTTTAGACAGGACCTACAGTTTAACACTGATTCAGAACTTCACGCCACCGCCAGGATTCGAACCTGAAGCCTGTCGTACCAAGGGCCGGAGCTCTAAACCAATTGGCCATAAGGCCACGATAATAAGGAAAGGACATTGTTTTACGGGAAGACTTTAAGGTGTAAATGAATATTTTTTGAAATTTAAAAGGGACAAATTTCTTTCTTTAATTTTTCAATAAATGATACAATTTTTCATTTCTTTTAAATAAAAATAATAAATTGTTTTAATAAAAATAATCCACTCTGGTGCTCGGTGTCACAGGTTATGGGTTCGAGTCCCTGCGGTGCTATGGACGTTTGTACTGGTTCGGAATCTATTTTAAGCGTGGGTCCCGGTCTAATATGACTTTAAAGCGTTAGGATTTGACAACCTATCATGTAAAAATCTGGCGGTAGTGAGATGGTCTTGCCCACCATGGGGCTGTTGCGCCAATGATGGAGAATCAAAGTATCCCATTTTGAGTAGATTTGATCTTTTAAAAATAAAAGATATTTAACCCTTTTCTAATATTAACTAAACAAACCTTTTTTTTTTCCCCTTCCTGTTTAATTTCTTTGATCAATTTGATTTTGTGAGATTAGTACTTCATAATATCTCACAATAATGAAAAATTCCGTTTCATTCTAAAATATTTCATTCGTTTTTCCTAATATTATTTTCACTTTTTTTAAATGCGAGAATACTAGTATTTCATAAATTTAGTATTTAATTTATAAAATCTTTGAAAAGGTAATTTTTCACAATAAAAAAAAAAAGCTGCAACTGTGCTTCCTCCCATAAGCGACCCCTGTGGCGTTCAGGAGAAATAGTCAGTAGGCCTCGAGACTCTCACCCAACAGGAAGAGCCGGCAACCTGCGTTCCCGCTGAGAAACGTTTAGTTTATAGTTTCTCACCCCGAGAGGAAGTATATTTTACGCAACCCTGCGTATTAGTTGGCCTATAGACTCTCACCCGGAGATGAAACATCAAATGTTGAAACATTTATTATTTATAAATTATCATTACATTTTGATGCACATATAGGTTAATTACTTATAATTAAACTAAATATCTTTAATACTTAATTTTCCAACATATTAATACTTTTAGTTAAAAACATTATTTTCATATATTGCTAACAGAAAATGAATATTAATGAAACATCAAATCTGTTAAAACATTCCGTTTAATTTTGGTGCAACATTATTGCATTATTGCAACATATTTTGCTTGCAACGCAAATAATTCGTAATTACCGAAAATGAGCAAATTGTATGAAGTCAATGAGAAAAAAATGTTATCACGTTTTATACTTGCGATTGATACATATGTTTGTAATTTGTGCAAAAAAAAAAAAAAAAAAAAAAAATGTCATCTGTATTTTATTCTATTTGAGATAGCTTTGTCAGCAATTTTGTAATACTGTTGCACTATTACTTTACAATACTCAACAACAATAAAAAATTTTATCTCGAAGTAAAATGAAATCATTTAAACATTTAAATGTATATGTCCTTTTTTTTTTATCAGCGTATTGCATTCAGATACGTTTCCTGAATCGTTACCATGGCAACCGGAGTCAATATTATTTTTGTTTTTTTCCCAAGGAAAATGAAATTCGGAGAGGGAAAAAGTTGCGGAAAGAAGGGATTAAAAATGGCATCAAGGAGGAAAGGGGAAAAAAAAGATATTCTGGTGGTGGGAACTCTACCGAATGTCTGCTCTGTTTCGAAAACTGGGTAATGGTCCCTTTAAGAGAAACTGTGCCACATGCACAAAGGATTAACGCCCTTCAAATAATGGAACGCGCCGCTGCTGTTGTTGTAGTTAAGGAAATCCTGCGTTAACGACTATTTGGAGCGATTATTAGGGCGATAATTCGCATAGAAAGTTTTTTAATGTACATCTGCTTAAAAAAAAAATGTATGGAATAGTTTTAGAAAGTACCGGGGAAAAAGGGAAATGTCATGAATTTACTTTTTTATTATAAAAAAAAAAAAAAATGTGTACATTTTTTTTAATTTTCTATTTCGGTTTTTTTCGAATACAAAATAATGCTACCAATTTATCTAGTACAATTGACTATAAACTTATTTTTAAAGTAAAATTTCTTTTTTTTTTTTTTTTTATATATCCAAATTAAAAAAAATTTATCCAAATTGGGGTAGTGTTACTCGCATCCGTAGCGTATCTCTTCAAGCTACACGTGCCCCTAATGTAGTGCTAATGATAAATAAAGCGGTGCAGCTTTTGCTTATGGCATAAAGATTAACTGTCTCTTTATTGTCATTTACATTAGAACAACAATATATCCAAATTAATTTATTATAAAATAAAAAATTGATATATATTTACGATAAAATATTGATTTTGTTTTTTGCTGAACATGGGTTAACCTAATTCGGATGGCTGATAATGAGAGAACATTGCCTTCCTGTAGGACTTTTAGGGTAAATGGTCCCCGTTTTATGTTACCTTTGGGGAAACATCCAGCCTCATATCCCCGATTACTGACAAGACGGGGTTTTGCACACGTTGTCACAATTGCCATCAAATCTACCTCACGTTTCCTATAACAGTGACTGCAACAGACACTACCTGCAGATCCTGGACCCTATGATCACTGTACATTAATCTAGCTTGATGCATATTTGCATTAAAGTATTATTTTAGGATCCATTTTGTGGCATATTTCTTTCTTTACTCGCGCGCGGCCAGATAGCCAGCTTGGCTAGCGTTTTGGCCTTTGCAGTATCACAGGCTACAGGTTCGAATCTTGGCGGTGTCATGGATGTTTGTGAGTGGTTCGGAATCCACGTTAAACTGTAAGTCCCGGATCTAATTAGCCCAAAGTGTGCAAAAAAATGACCGTGAGCGACATTGCCAAGCAAATCTTCATTGGCCCTACTGGCTGTAGGGCCAATGAAGATTTGTTTGGTAATTGACATGTGTCATAGTGGGCCAAGGCCGTCTGCCTATTGAGGATTTCGAGACAGGAGATTTTTACTGGGTAGGGTTGTCAAACCCAACGCAATACAGTTTTATTAAACCGGGACTTACTGTTTAAAGTGGATTCTGAACCCCTACAAACATTCATGACGCTACCGGGATTCCAACACGAAACCTGTGGCACTGAGCTCCAGAGAGCTAGTTACTCGGCCATCAGGCCCAACTTGATACAAATTTGCATTAAAATATTATTTTAGGATCCATTTTTACTGCAGTATATTTACAATATATCAGTCACACATACCAGAGGGAGTTTTTTTTTGCGTATAGGTACCGATGCAGAATACAAATTTATACAAGTTCGTATGATATCATAGCATGTGCATATTTACTACGTCATTGTATTGATATGCAAAAAAAAAAAAAAAAAGAATTCTAATTATGATAATGTTTACCTATAGCATTTTCACACTTGCAGTATACGGGGTGAATGATCTTGTTTACTATTCATTTTTTAAAAATGAACAATGTAGTTAAGCCAGAATAGTTTACTGTAATTCTCATTCTTTTTTATGAGTACTTCCGCGTCAAGGTTAATTAGTTAACTGTGTAATACGTAACCTTGGATACGGAAGTCAGTCTGCTGTATTTTCATACCATCGTTATCAGCCCAATACGAACTCAATCAAACCTGTAAAAATACATAAATAAAAAACTGGAGTTACATATGATTGCCTAAATGTGACCTATTCATAATGTAATATAAGAAAAAAGATATTTCTAAACAATATTAATATACTTTATCCAAATGTAAACTTTTTTTTTCCTTTTGTTAAATATTTTTCTAGGTAACGCAAAAGCGTATGCGTTGATATTTAATATACTACAATGTCCAAAAAGTAAGACCTATTTTCAATTTTAAAATTCCCGGGCTTATGGAATTTCAATTTTTTTTGTTCTTTACGTTGCTGGCACTGTCCTTGACATCTGTGTGAAATTTGACTTCAAAATATTCATTAGTGTTTGAATTACGTTTGGCTTTGTGAGACGCTAAAACTGATTCCGGCGATTTTTGAAATGTCTGAATTAATTGAGCAAAGAACTTGAATTCCATTTCGTTTGCGGAAACGTATAGAACGTTGCAGAAGGCATTCGGTGAGCATTTCTATAACGGAAGCAAATGTTTAGAAGTGGTATAAACAGTTCAAAGAAGGCAGAAAATGCGTTGAAGACGAAGAGGCCTCTGGTCGACCCTCCACCTCAACCGACGAAGCTCACGTCCAAAAAAATTAAAGATTGGTGCTTGAAAACCGTCGATTTACAATTAGAGACCTTGCTGATGGTGATGGAATTTCAAAAGGATCAGTCAATTCCATTCTTGGTCTCAAACACGCCAAATCACGATTGGTACCGAAAACACTGAATGCGCCAGCTCACACTGCATTGATTCTTCGTGACATTTTCGCCAAAAATGAAACTCATATCGTTCCACGACCACCGTATTCACACCGTGTGACTTCTGGCTATTCCCTAAACTCAAAAAGACCACTCTGGGGACACCGTTTTGAGTCGATTGATGAGATTCAACGTGAATCGGAGAGCGCTTTGAAGGACATCCCTGCCGATAGCTTTTTAGCACGCATTGAGGATTGGAAAAAGTTGGCATAAGTGCATTGTGTCCGGAAGGGATTACTTTGAAGGCGATGAAATAAATTTGGAAGGATAAATAAAGAGGTTTTGAAAAAAAAAAAAAAATAATGGGTTTTACTTTTTGGGCACAGTAGTACATTACATTCACTAATGAAATTAACTTGAAATTATGATAAAATAAAATAAAAAATTGCAGTTAAAGATATTTCTTTCTAACCGCAAAAGCAAGTTCGTTACGCATAATTAATTAAATCTTACAAAGAATCACATTTTTTTTTTTTTATTATTTCCATAAATTTGTTGAGAGATACCGGAAGAATATTTACGGTTAACTTCATCATCATTTAAATGGTCTGTCGACGATTAACCTAACTTTGCGGTTTGGTCATCAAAAACAATTGTGACGTGATTATCAAACCACGTGACTCGAGTTTCTTCTGCGTCATATTACAGCCTTAAAAGATGATGATGAGAATGTATGAAATAAGAAATTCCCTTAAAAAAATTAATAATAATGTAAATAGATATTGCATTCGGTTGAATTTCGTAGAATTGATTACTTGTTCAAGAAATTTCTAGGGATTTTTCCCTCTTTGCTTTAATCAAATTTCCAAGAAGGTATTTTTAATTTTTTTTCTAATGCCCCCTCCCCTCCCTTTCCAATATCAAGGAGCTTCTTGACTTCACTTGACAAAGACATAACAAACTCGAATCATGGCCCAGTGTCAACTGAAGTAGTTAGGAGGGATTAAATTTGAATCCTCTCGTGGCATGCGTTGCAGTCACTGCTTTCACAAACGAGGAAACTCGATGTTGATTATGATAGCATGTCTAATTTAGTTCGCATCGACAGTCCAGCTTACTATTGGGAGTTTTCTGGTGTTTTCTTCAGTACAACAGTATATGTTAGGACGACGCTAATCGATGTACAAAAAAAAAAAAAGACTTGTATAATGAAAAAGACGACATTAATGTTCACAATCACAAAACCTGACACTTGGTTTATAATAGTTTTTTAAATATTTTTTTTTTTTTTTGCCAAGTTTTTAGAAAAAAAAAAAAGAGAGCTGAGATTTTTGAGTGTCCGCCCCGCGCTGTTCTGTCACTGAGTCGCAGCAGCAACAACTAGCTTGCGTGCAAACTCAATTTTTTCCACAAAAAACTCAACTCAACAATCCCCAACTTGCATCGACAATAATAATTAATAAGGGAATATTTATTTAAGAATTCGTGGCCTCAATGAAAGGTGGCCCAAAGTGTGCTTTGAGATGGAAACACAAAGGGACCGTAGAGCGGCAAACCACACCAAACCTCCGCTTGCATTCAACAGTCGGGTGGAAGGACTTTCCGGTATTGGTGCAAATTGACATTAGAAACCTTCGATTGCATTCGCTTGGTGAGGGGGGGGAGACAAAAAAGATTAAGGAGGAAATTTTTAAAAATCAAATATTTAGAAACACTTTTTGTTGTTGTTATTGTTGTTGAGTCTTCTGTTTCATTAATGTATGAGGAGAGGATAGTGACTTTCTGAAGGATTTTTACAGGAAACTGTCCGAATTTGCGTATCTTATCAGAGAAAGAAGAAAACTCCCACGATTCGAGACGTTTCATACGTTTTGTCATAATCGCCATCGAGTCTTCCCGTTTCAACACGGATGTAGCTGATGACCAATTGGAACTGGCCTTTCTTTCCACTACAGGCTTCAGGTTCGAATCCTGGTGGTGGCAGGGATGCATATTAAAAGGTCCCGGTCTAGCTCTCGCGTGGGAAGATGACCAAGAGCGAAAATTAAACCAATCAAATTTCAACAAAAAATCTTTAAAATATTGCAAATAAATCTAGTCGGGAACAATTTAAAAGTGAAGTGCCAAAGTGAAATTTCAAAAAAAAGTCAAAGCATTCAAATAAATCTGATTGAACAAAAATTTACAATTAATGTGTGCCTAAAACATCCAAAAAAGCGTTTAATAGAAAAATAGTTAAATTAAAATTTTAAAAATCGAATAAAATGTATTGTATATTATTTGAAATATTATTACTAACATGCATTAAATTAAATTATTATTCTCGAAAATTTCAAAAAATAGTTGCTAACCATTTCGAAATCGATCAGCTGTTGCCGAACTCGCAGACAGAATTTGCTTTTTGACAGGCATGTCTGCTGTTTGAAGAGTGATTTTTGCGGAAGAAATGTCGTCTTGCCGTCTTTTTTTTTTTTTTTTTACAATAAGGACTCCTTTTTGCTCAATGACACACATTCAAAATTCAATCGCGCTATTTTACATTCATGAGAAATAAAAAACTGTATCTGTCAAACCGCAGATTATTCAAATAAAATGCAAAATTAGTTGATTTGATGTTTAGAATGGGACATGATAGGTATTGGGTGTGTTCTAAAGTTTAAAAAATAAGTATATGCTTGACATTTTGCATGTGTTGTAAAATTATAAGAAAAAAAGTCATATGATTTAGGAATAATTTTACTTTATGATGAGGATATTTCTTAAAAGTATAATTTTCCTGTTTATTTATTTTCATTGAGTAATTGTCATAGAATTGCAGTACAGATCATTTATTATGGCGAAATCTATGACTAAAACAGAAAATCCATATTATATAAATATATACTAAATTATTTTGAATTATTATTAAAAAAATTACAAAATAAATAAAAGTGTTCTTCTGCCATACATTCCCTCTTAAGTGACTGCGGCCTGGTGACCAAGTGGCTAGCGCTCTGGCCATTGCTACCACAGGCTTCAGGTTCGAATCCTGTAGGTGGCTTGGATGTTTGTGAGTGGTTCGGAATCCATTTTAAACTGTAGGTCCCTATGTGTTTAGCCCTCGTGTGCAGAAGATGACCGCAGAGCGACAAACCAAACTCTCAACTGACTTGTTATCCATTCTGAATGTTAGTAAAATACAATTTATTAAAACTATATCAGTGACAGTGGGAATGTACAGGGTACTTTAGCATTTTCTTCTTCTTTAAGGCTCATTCCCACCGAGGCGAGAAGCCCGGTAGGCAAGAACATTTTTTCGACCCCTTCACAGCGAAACGTCAGAAATAGCATTACGCCTAGTGAAGTTCCGCTTCGAGTTGAAAGTGGGTCGAC